>RXOD01004149.1:0-27680 GCA_005223375.1 Amoebophrya sp. AT5.2
GGAGGGACAATCTTCGACCGGGTCTGGCTCTGGGTCGCGTCTACTACGACAAGACGTTGACGACCAAGGAAACGACCTGACTCATCCGCCCGGGCCCGACCCAGTCCAAGAGCAAGACCAGCCGGCGGAGCACTCTTCCGAAGATGAGGCCGGGAAGAGTGGCTTCGTCCGCGTTTCGGTTTCCGATGCGAAGGACGCAGTCCTGTCGGCGGAGGAGGACGAAGCTATCGCTTCCTTCCCGCCGTCCTCGTCTTCTGTACAAGGAGACCATGTCGACGTCGAGGAAGATGACGTCGACAAGAAGAGCGGCGATTTGGTGTCCGGGGACGAGAATAATGCTTCTAATGTTCCGAGGGACGAACCCGAACGACTGAATCTGGAGGCCTCGTCGTCATCTGCCCCATCCGAGTTCTCCGACGACTCAGAATCCTCTGGCTCTTCATCCGAGTCTGAGGACGAAGAAGAAGAAGATGGAACAGCGAAAAATGTGAAGGCCGTTGACGGAAATAACAAGGGAAAGAAAAGCAAAACTACGAACCGAACGAAGTACAAGAAGAGCGACAAGGAGAGCAAGGACATCAAGGACGAGGGAAAAGTCCGCATTCGCGACCTCGAGGAGCAGCAGAGGATCGCCGAGGCGGAAGCCGCTCAAGTCGCTGCCGCCGCTGCGCAGCGGGAGGCAGCCGAGCTCGCAAAAGTGAAGGAAGAGGGCAAGAAATTTGAGGAGCAGTGGAGGAAGCGCGAGGAGGAGCGCCAAAACGAAGAAAAACAACGCGAGGAGGAGTGGAAAAAACGCGAAGAGGAACGCAAAAAACGAGAGGCAGAGGAGAACAAGCGCGTCGAGGAGGAAAAGAGACAACTACTGGAGCGGGAAGCCGAGGCACGGCGCAAAGTCGCCGAGGAGATGGAGAAGGAGGTCGAGGCTGCAAAGAAAAAGGCTGCTGAACTGGCAGAGCTGAAGAAGAAGGCGAAAGAAGAGGAAACTCAGAAGCTGAAGAATGCGCAGGATGGGCGAAGAAAGAAGCTGGTAGGGAAGCTGCAGAAGATTTTGGACAAGGAACTGGAAAAGCACGAGGCTCTGTTGAAGAGGCAAGCAGAATTGAAGCAGGGAACAGCAGACGTCGTGAAAGATGAAGATCGAACTGAGCAGATTTACGGCGATGCGGAAAAAGCCACTGAAGAAGCACAGAAAGAAAGACATGCAGAGGGCGGTGACATTAGCATTTTGAGCGACGAGGAGCTGAAATACCACGACCGCAAGGAGGACATCAAGTTCGCGCTTGCGAAGTTGAGCGAGCAGTACTTCGTTCTCGACAAATCGGAGATGCAAAAAATCTTCACCAAGCCGCATAGTTCACCGTACCGGCAGCAAATAGAGGAGCAGCTGCGCCGGCGCCGCAGCAGCCGCGATGGGGATGGCACGTGGGGTGAAAGCCTGAAGAACATGACCGCAATCGAAGCGAAGGCCGCCGACGAAAATCGTCGGTCACATTCGTCACCGCAAGGAAGAGAAGCAGAAGAAGGTCGTCAGGCTTTGACTTCTTCCGCGGCACCAGATCTATCTCCGAACGAGCAATGCTGGACGAACTGGTACTGGAATAAAAATAACGCCCCCGCCGGCGGCGCCGCGTCGTGGGAGGATGAGAGCGCTTGGAACAAGGAGACTGCGCCGGCGTCGCTAGTATGCGACCCGGAAAGCGAGAACAGTACGTCCTAAAACTTCTCGGTTCTTCTTCTTTCATTCTCACGCTCAGACCCCGGCGTTTGTTGTACAGTACAAGGGCGAAGGGCAACTTGTACTTGTATCATGTATATGCACCAGATCTCCGCCTTGTGACTGCCGACGAGAAGGACGAGGACGACGTTATCACGACGTGGGACAAAAACGATCCCGCGCGTCAGCCGACGGAGTTCGTGTTTGACAAGTTCGCTGACTTACGCGACCAGCTGCCGAAGTACCTGCGCGACAACTTGGAGAAGCATGGCATTACCGACCCCATGCTCGTGCAAAAGTACAGCATTCCGGCAGCGCTGAAGGGCGTAAACATTACCGGGGTAGCGAAAACGGGCTCCGGGAAGACGATCGCGTACCTAATCCCCGCACTGGTGTACTTGGAAAAGGATCAGGACGGAAAGGCGTTGATTGTTGCGCCGACACGGGAACTTGCGCAACAGATTCATAAGGAGGCTGTTTGGCTCTGCGAAGGACCGCAGGCATATGGCATGTACTTTCTTACTATGAATGTTGCTTCCGGAAGAAGATGGATCTATTTCGGGCTCGTCTATGTCTTTTTTTTTTGGAAACTAAACCAATCTACGACGATATGAAAGTCACGATTACGTGGCGGGTTTGATTTTTTTAGGTCGGGCATTGTTTTCGTTAAGGTGCGAAATCGTATATCGAGTTGCAAGAATACGAATTTTCGTGAAGTTCTTACGTATAGAAACGCCCATCGCAAAGGCCATCGCCATCCCCATCCACCACTATGATATCAGCTCTCCGTCCCTGATCGTGGGCGGCGAATCGAAGGGGCCCCAGGGCGCTGCCTTGAAGTGGTCTCGCTTGATCGTGGGCACGTGCGGCAGGCTCCGGGAGTTCCTGATCGAAACGCGGGAGCTGAGGGTGAAAGCTTGCGGGTTTCTTGCGATCGACGAGGCCGATAAGATGCTGGAGGAGGGCTTTCACGAGACTCTTTTCGAAATCGTTTCCCGGATCAAGGTGTCCACCCGGCAGACCATGTTCTTCTCCGCGACCTGGCCAAAACACGTTGAGGGCTTGAGCAAGGCTCTGATTGGGTGCAGCTACCGTGGGCGCGGGGGGGCCGGGGGGAGGACGGCGACGGGCGCGGCTTGTTACGAAACCAGTGGAGCCACTGGCTTTGACTGCAACTGGGGCCTCCAGCGCCAAGAGCATCCTCAAAAGGACTTTCTCGGTCGCCCGATCGCAAACATGAATGCTGCACAGACCACTCCTGCTGGTCGTGATGGTGGAGGCAAGTCCAAGTGCGATCTTCCGCCGCAGCACCTGCTCCTCAAGGTGCAACAGGACGAGGACAACGATCTGACTGTCGACGAGCGCATCCAACAGGAAGTGGTGGTGTGGACGGACCCCAACTACGAACGGGAGAAGGAGAAGCGGAAGCACATGCTGTCGTACGTGTTTAGGGAGTACGAAAAGAACCCGAAAAGCAAGATGGTCCTCTTTATGAACGCGAAGGCGGACGTAAAGCACGTGCGCGACATGCTGGCCGACTACGCACCGCATGGGGTTGGCGGCCGGCCTGTGAAAGTCGTAGGAATGACAGGTAAAGCAGAACGCACAGGGATGAAGGCGGGTCCCTCGATCATCCATTTTTGGTCTACCGATGTTTGAGAATTTGTGTCTAAGTTCGTTGCACCGTGAGTAGTACGTACGTAAGGTAGTCTTTTTCTTTTGTAGTCTCTCACCCTCCGCCTCCATAGCCAGTCTCACTCAACTCTCACTTGATAGATAATACTCTGTGAAGATCGGACGACTCGAAGTCCTTTCGGTTTTCCAAAGGTTTAGGCTTCCCATTTGCAATCCGCCCCCCCCCCCCACCATTGTCGCAGGCGACATGCGTCACAACGAGCGTCGCGAGGCGCTCGAGCAGTTTGCGACTGGCAAGGCACAGATCATTGTTGCCACCGATTTGATTGCTCGCGGCGTGGACATTGTGGACGTCACCCACGTGATCATCTACGAGTTCCAGACGCTGGAAAACTACGTGCACCGCATCGGGCGCGCTTGCCGTGGCAAGAACGCCGCGGGGAAGGCGCTGATCTATTTCCAGTACTACAACAAGCTGCCCGACAACGCGAGGGAGCTCGCGTCGATGCTCCGCAACGCGAGCCAGCCCGTGCCCGCGGCGCTCGACCAAGTCGCGCGGGACGTGGAGACCGGCTGGCTGCAGAAGGGGCAGTTTGCGCGGAAAAACAATTGGTGGGACCGGGAAATGGCAAAATTGACGGAGAACGCCGAATGTGGCCTGGACTGGGCCGACATGGTGGGCGGGGCGGGGGCGTTGGATGCGGAAGGGGCGTACACTGCGGGGGCAGCCGGCGGGGGGGGCTGGGGGAACATGAAGAATCCCACGGAAACCCGGATGCAGAGGCAGGTCGCGGAGGCCGCACAGGATAATTGTGCCGTGCATGATCTTCATAGTGCCGCTGCGGGTGCTGGAGAAGTTGTTGCGGGTGCTGGGAACAGTAACAGAACAGTGGGGGGGGCAGGGGCACCTGCACGAGGACCACCGCCAGGTTTATCATCTTGTTCGTCGGCAGGTGGAGGCGGGAACGTCCTGGACATGCTCGCGGGCAGGTCTTTCGCCCCGGCCGAAGATCCGAAAACAGAAGACGAAGCAGTAGCAGTAGAAGAAGAAGCAGCACCGACACCGCTACCGCCAGTGGTCGCGGACAACACCCCTCCTGCTGCTGCAACTGATATTTTCAACTCCGTTCCTGTTCCCGGTTTTACCGGTCCCCCCGGTTTATCTGCGTCATCTGCGTCACTAGGGCTAGATGCCGATGACGCACCAGATGAAGCTGATGCTCAGGCTTTCTCCAAGACCGCGAGCGCGACGCCCCCGGTAGTCGAGAGCTACTTCATCGGCGATACTAGCTCCGTCATACTCCTCGAGAACAAGAACGGAGAGCAGGGAGACGGAGACGGACATCAAAGTGATGTCACGCCAGCCAATGCGCTGGAGGCTTCAGTTTCGGATTCGGCGCGGCCTGGTGCTCCTGCTCCACTATCCGACCCGGCGACATCCTCATTGTCATCTCCGCCGTGTGCCAAAACCGATTCGATCCGCCTGCACGGAACGCAGGAAACGAGGAAAGTCGAGAATTTCGAGGAGGATGAAGATGGCCGCGCACAGCGCACAGTGCAGATCACGAACACGCAAATCGAAACCGTGGATTTGTTTATCCCGGACGCGACTGTTGAACGCGCCGCAAGTGGCGTTGTACATGACAGCGCCAGCACGAGCGTAGAGCCTGTTGCCGTTGTGTCCGTGCCTCCTGCTCCTGTGCTGGAACAAGATCCCGGCAATTGCCCAGCGGCCCATCGTGAAGGCGAGGAAATCAACACCGAGGAGCCGTCTCGCAGCGGTCGTGCAGGTATTGGCACAACAGCCACTGCTGCACCAGAGGAGGAAGTGCCCAAGGACGGTTCGACCACGACCACCGTCCTCGCAGCCGAAGCACGAATGGACGACGCCCGTGAAGATGCGGACGCTGGGATCTGGGAAAACTGGGACGACGACTGGGATAACAAGAGCTGGAGCTTCAAGAACAAGAGTTCGCGCTGGAGCACTGGCGATAAGATCTGGAAAAATAACGACCCAGAGAACGGGGGTTCGGGTTGGTGGGGCGGCTACGAGAAGACCGAGGACGCCGCATCCGCAACTGCGGGCGGAGCTGGCTGGACGAGCGGAAACAGCAAGTACGGCAGTTATGGGTCATCATCGAGCGCAACACTCAACGGCGCATCTTTAATATCTTCCGCTACCCACGGCCACGGGAGGGCCCAGGATCATCCACGGCGCGGACCGTCCACGAGCTGGGAAAAAGACGACGACAATGCTGATAACTGGAAGAAAAGCGACAGGGATTGGCAGACTAGCAGCGACTGGAGGAACAGAGGCTGGTCGTCGAGCTCCTGGAAAAACCAAAACCGGTGGCATTGAGATTTCGAGACTTCTTGAAGGTAACAGTAACCGATGGTGGAACGGGTCCTCGTCATCATAAGCAAGAACAGGAGCATCAACTGCAGCACAGCGCCGACCACGAGGTGGAATGATGATTGACCCATTGAAGTTACTTAATCACGATAGTCAACAGAAAGCCCCCGGGAATCCCGGGGGCTTTCTTCTCGGGTATCATGAACTTCGTTATTTGTGCAGCTTGCGCTAACGCTTATCATGGCTGTCGCTGGTGTTGGTGACAGCCAGGGGTACTTCACGCTCCTGGGACGTATTTCCACGATACTCATCGTCCCATAAAATAAATGAACTAGCACTAGGTGGTGCCATCAAAACCGAAACGGATGTAATGAACCTTCATCATCAACGGAAACGCTTAACGACGACAAGGTTGATCTTGATTTTCTTTTTGATTTTTTGCTAAGGAACAAGATCAACAAGAAGAACGTCGCATATCGAATTGCAGCCCAAGAACAACGAAAACCAGAGACGCCTGGTATGCGGTTTATGGTTCTGCTTCTCCTGACGTTGCCATTAGCGACCCGCAGTCTTATTGCTATTGGTGCCTTAAGTTAGTAACTTGCGGCACTAAGAATACATGTACATCTACCTAGCTGCTGTTGGTGCTGCTGCTCTACGACCGAGACCGATTGGTTTTCACCGAGGAAGCTACTTCATGTTCTTCACCAAGAAGATCTTCGATCATCATCCACTACTTTCATAACGATTGACTTTGACCAACACGCCTTCATCTACTATACTTCATCGAGTGGAACTGGAAACGATATACGAATCGCATGCGCATGCCTGCGGCGAGCGCCGCAACGGGAGGGGTGTAGTTTCCAAGCGCGACAGCCAGAGCGCATTGTTTCTTTGCGAGAAGCAAGACGGTGTTTACGTACGGTTCTGCTGTGTACGAGAACGAGGACACTCGGGCTTCTATTTCGATTTCGTGAAGACGAGGGGCTGTAAGTGTACACGAAGGGATGATCGAGTCGATTTTTATCGTCGTGCTTCTGGTCGAGGTTGGTTCCTCGCAGTTGGAAGAACAAACTGAAACTTTGACATTTGGAGCCTTTGTGTGTCGTGGGACGTGGGTGCCGGGAGTAAAAATCATGAAGGAATCAACATTTTCGTGGGAATCCTCCATCCGAGAGCCGCGTGTCTCTTCTCTTGATGGTCGACGTGATCATGAGGTCAGCAAAATGCTCATTGCCGCTTAACCTTGCTGGCAAGTGACTGTAAGGTTTGCTCTTGCGCTTGCGACGTCGTGGTCTGCTAGATCGCTACGAGATCGAGATTATCCTCATCGCCCAAGCTCGATTTTCACGAACTTGCTGCCTTGCTACTAAGGAGCGCCCGCCCGGTCTAGATAAGTAATTACTTGGTCGTAAGTGTCACACGACTGTGAGAGGACCTACTAGCTAGTGTATTTCATATTCATTAGCTTTAGAAGCACTTCTTCTGTATCTGTATCGGACCACGAGGGCGAGGGGACACCCAACAACATCGCAGAGCAGTCAGCGGAGAAAAACAATGTCCGACGACGTGGATCCCACGCACCACGGTGGCATCACCGTGGAGATCGAGCGGTGCCGGGATTGCGCGAACCACCAGTGGTGCAGCAATCACCAGGAAGCCAGGTACGAGGAGTACGAGGACAAAACGCGGTCGGCAATCCTGAGCAAACTCGCCGGAGGTCCAGACATCAAATTCGAGGTGAACCCAGGACCGAAAGCAATGGGTATTTCATCGTCGTGGCTGTGGGTGCTGCTGCGTCCCAAAGTACAACTTGAGAAAGAAACAATACACTATACTGGTCGTTAGTACCTCCCTCAAGCCCGATCCCGAAAGCAATATATCTCTCGCTTCAGGTATGGACGTTCGTGAGTCGGCTCACCGCGCGGGTTTTTTCCAGGCGATGGTGCGTAACCCGATCAACGGCAAATACCTGCCCGACGTGGCTTTTTGTTATCCGCGCGTGGGCAGTTTCGAGGTGACTGTCATGCGGGGCGGCGTGCGCAACAACCGCACGCGTGCCATCGTGTTCAGCAAGCTGAAGGCGAAGCGGTGGCCCAATCCGGAGTGGGTGGCCGAGAAGGTGGTCGAGGTGGTGAACAGCCGGCTGGGCGGGTTCGCGTCCGACCCCCAGCTGCCGATGAGCCCAAATTACAACAAGGTGCCGAAGCGGTCGGACGAGGAGCTGGTGCAGACAGTGATCAAAAAGTACTACACGTTGCTGTCCGCGTTCCGGGAATACGACGAGAACGGGGACGGTTTGCTGAGCAAGTCCGAGTTCAAAAAAGCGCTGCAGTCGGTGTCCTTCGCCCCGGAACTGCAGAAGGCGGAAATCAACAAACTGTGGCAACTCAGCGACGGCACCAGCGACGTCAACCTGCAAACAGGAGAAATCGTGTCCAAAGTGAGCTACCGACACTTCGCCAGAAAATTCGGCGCGTTTTTACCACACCACGAACACTTCATCGGCCTGTCGCCAAAAAGCAGAGGAATGTCACCAAGCACGAGGAGAGGAAGTACTTCTACCTTAAACATACCGCACTCACTTCGACATCGAGGAGTGCTGCTGCTGACGCTTCTGTCACCATGTAGTTTACGATAAACCACACTGGTGTCACTGTCTGAAGCACCTCGTTTGTCGAACAACTCGAAAAATCTATCAAAACAAACGAACCAGCAGCAGCATGATGAAGATCCTACACTGCGCTACGTCAGCGACACCCTCAGCCTCATGGATGACTTCGTCGGTCTTTGACGTTCTTTCTTTAGCATGGAAATTTCAACAATCTCATTGCTCTCATCTTCACCAGGTGGCATGAACGACACAGTCCTCGGAAGCGACGGCTCGTCAGGTGGCCACAAGCCCACCGTAAGCCAGATGTCGAGGATGAAGGAGATAATAGAGATGCCGCTAGACAAGTGCTCGCCGGACATGGTGCGGGCGAAAATTCTGTCCCGTTGCGGGAGTCTCACATCCGCCTTCCGCCAATTTGACACGGACGGGGATAGAACGATCAACGCCGACGAATTCGAGAGGAGAATGCCGAAAGTGCTAGGAGTGAGCAAAGTGCCGGACCGGGTATTTTTTTCGACTTGGACTTCATGGTCTTCATCTGATGGATATGGTTTTCGTTTTCAACAGTGGCGTTGCACTCTTTATTTTGATGTAGCCACTAGTACTGTAGCAGCACCACGTCCGTCGCATTCATCGCTATGCTTGTTCTTGAAAACCACCGTCAGATTATTGAGGAGCTGTTCGACACCTTCGATCGGGACATGACGGGCACCATCGAGTTGAAGGAGTTTCTGTCCGATGATTTGGTGTCGGAGGGGCACCTGATGCAAAAGCAGTTTCTCTTGCAGTTCGCGCAGGCTTGAGGATGATGAGGATTTGTTGTTTTTACTTTCTCCGGCTGCAGCTGCTGCTGGCGGTACACTCATGATAATTCCCACTCCGTAGATCAGAAAAAGTCCAAGAGTTTTTATTTTATCGCTTACTTCAACACGGTCCAGTTTATTTCACATGTTTTCCCATACATAGCTGCGTGTGCGTCGCGCCTGGCGTAGGCGTGACCACCTTTAGCATAATAAACTACTCCGTCGTTTACACTCTTCGAATCATTCAATATTTGCAGCTGTATACGAAAGATTTGGATTTTCAGGGGCTCACATAGGTATAGTATATTTTGACGAATCTTCAATATCAATGGAGATGGACAGCAGCGGTCTAGTACGAAAGCACTTTTGTAATTTATCGTATCATTTTGGACATCGAGATGGACTACACTTTCTCTTTCACACACATGATTTCCGATTCACGTACCATCAACGCAGATGCGCAGCGGCCTGTCATCTGACACTCATCTGACACCGATGCTACTTCGCAGCCCACGAAGGGCGCACTCGTTGTATTAGTATTTCAGTCATTTAATATGATCCACCACATTGACATTGACCAGGGCTTCGCGCATTCGACGACATCAACGACCAAGAGGACGACTTTTACACTGCCAACCATTTACTTTTGGAACCGAATGCATTGTCATGCATGACGAGGAGCTGAGGGGGCGTGAGCCTCCTGAGAGGCCCGTCGAGCTCCTCCGCACGTTGGCAACTCCTCCTTAATATTGTTGGAGGTCAATGGCAAAGCGGCGTCGCGTGCGCATGTTGGGGTTGATGGGGATGGGCACCCATCTACTATAAATTGGTGGTCAATGATGTCATTTCACCAAGTGAAGTCTAAGACGGAGGGGCTGGTGGAGCGTGAGCGATTACCGCGATAAGAAAAAGGCGAAAACGCAAAGCGAAGGGGACGGGGAGGGGAGGACGAACTACCCAAAACTAGTATGCAATTCTAATTCATCGAGTAGTAGAAGAGGATGGAGCAGAAAACCCAGAAGGGACCAGTGCCAGCTACTCTGGATTGTATCTTGGTTGCCCTCACCCAGTTGTGAGTCTGTGTGTGTGACGTCGCACTCAACAAATAAAAATCTTTAGATCGCATTTCACGCGCGGCTGAGCGTAAGCCGCTTCCCACCCTCCCGACCACCCAGTGGTCATCTCCAGGGCCTCGAAGATGATGGATGCTGCTCGTCTCGGTCTGGAGATGGCTGACGCTCGGCGTCAGCGGCTGCGCGACTTCAATTTCCGCAAGCAGATCGAACAGGACTACAACGTGGAGTGCGAGAAGCACCTGATCCCCACGTTGGACAAGCTTCTGATCGCGCTCGGCACGTTTCTGACAGACGCGAAGGTCCGCGAGTTGGTCGAGGCGCTGGTGAATTTCATCGTACGGCAGAACATCGACATCGCCTTCCAGGTTGTGGAGGAGGACCTCACGTACTGCAAGATTATGGAGCAGCAGCTCGCCGAGACCGTGGAGCACCTGGTGGGTGTGCAGAAAGAGTACTTCAAAGAGATCTCGGCGCTGCGAAACAAGTGGCAGCAGCTGGACCGCAAAGCGAGCGGGTTCGCGTTGAATGAAAAGTACAACAGCGACACGGAGCTGGGAGTGGAGGAAATGCACGAAGCCTGGATGCAGCTGCCGGATTTCGAAAAGCACAAGGTACTGCACCTAGAAGTACCTCCCGCCTTGTTGGTTTAGTCCACCGAAGAAGCCCAGCGTTCGGTGTTGGGCTCTCTGCGCTCTCCGTTCATCGAATTCGAAGCGGCCACCATCGAACACGAATGGATCTTGTAATCGCGCATCGATCTTCCGACCAGGCTGCTTTTCTGGATCCCCGAGACGAGTGGGCGAACCGGCTCCGTCCTGCTTACGACTTCCCTCTGACGAGCGACGGCGATAACTTCTCTTTCGACGCCCTCGCTGCCAGCGCGGATGCCAACGGGGGGAACAGGCTTCCGTACGATGTGGACGCGTTGCCGTGGTTCTTCGACGTGAATGGGGGCCACCTGGGCAAGAAGATCCAGGAGTTGTGCGCGCTCCTTGTCGCGCACCGGGTGAAGGAGATCCGCGCTCGGGACCAGGAGGAGGAGCTGAAGCGGCGCAGGAAACTTGCGGAGCAGGAGCGGCTAATGGACGGGGCAGAGTTGGCGGGCGAGGATCCGATGTCGGACGAGAACCTGCGGAAAGAGGCGGAAACGAGGGCGGAGGCGCTCGCGAGCTCGCTTCTGGAGAAGAACGAAGAAATCGAAGCGCTAAGGAGGCAGCTCGAGGAGCAAGCGGAGCGCATCGAGGTCTTGGGCTTCGAAAACTCAGAACTGCGGGAACAACTGCAGCGGTCGCGATTGAGCGCGAACTTGGAGGACGAGCTGGAGGCGCTACAGAGGCAACTCGGAGTGTCCGAGGCCGAAAATATGGAGCTAAAGGGCGAACGCGAACGGCTCCTGGAAGATCTAGAGCGACTGAGAGGACAACTTGGAGAGGCGGAGAAAAAAATTGCAGAAGAAACGGGGAAGGATGACGGTACGTACCCCGCCTAAACAAAGTATAAAACGCGCGAGTAGAAAATTCGCTAGCACTAGCTCTAGCACGACTAGCACTTGCACTAGCAAAGTTTGTCGCGCGACTAAAAAACTCAAGCTGATGATGAAGATCTATTTTGCCATGATTGAAGTAGTTTTTCTCTATGCCGGCGGGGCCGGGCTTGCTATGTAGTGTGATGAGAAGACGTCACCCCTCTGGCGGGGGACTGCGCATCGAGGAGCGGCACCCACCTGATCTACATGATTTTCAATTTCACTCTTCATCTGAAAAGACATCAACAACATCACTCAGCTGCCAACGCCGAGCTTCTTGCGTCGCGGAAGCGTTCTCTGTTGAGGAACGACCAGCTCCAGGCCTTGCAGGCCGAACTCGACGCCGCAAAACTTTCCCTCGCCGACAAGGACCAGCTTATTCGGCAGCTCTCTCAGGACAATTCGACGAAGCAGACGCTGATCGACGAGCTGCTGGCCCGGCTCGCCCTGCTGGATTCGATGGGCGACAACCTCGCGTCGAACAACGACGACCCGAACGTGTCCGGGCTGTTGGACCATCTTGGCCTGAAGACGATGGTGAGGCAGCACGTGAAATCCGACGCGGGCAGGGGGCAGGGCTCTCGGCTGCGCTCCGTCTTCGAGCGGCTGTATCGCGACGCCTTCGAGAAGCAGGAACGCCTTACCGACCTGCAGAGCCGGTTTCGGGAAATGCAGCTCACAGAACTGCTCACAATTTTGCACGCGTATAAGGAGAACGAGGGCAGTGAAAATCTTCATCCCACAAGCGGAGGAACATCAAACAGAGCCGGCGCCTATCGCACTCCAACGGCGATCGTACCGGCCGCGATCGGGGACGGGGGGCCGCTGGCGGGCGGACTCTTGAAACAGGTGTCACTGAGTCCGATAAAAGCCCCGATGGGGTTCAAGTTCATACTGGCCCCGATTCACGAAATGGCGACGACCTCTGGAACTTCAATGAGCAAATCGCTTTACTCGACGTCAAGGGCCGCGGCGCAGGAACAACAGCTGTCGGCACTGATCGGCGGGGGCTCGTCGACGACGTACTCAACCGCGACGGATGCGGGCACAGGCGCTGGGGAGCTGCAGCAGCAGCCCATGAAGTTCGGAAAATCCTGGTCGCGGGTGCCAAAAGATCATAGCGATGCATTTGCCTTCGGGGGAAGCAGTTCGAGTAACGCGAACCTGTCCGGAGACGAGAAGGACAAAGACTACAGAGAGAGAGACCAAGCACGCGGCGGGAAGAGCGGAGGGGGCGGATCGAACAATTGTAATTCCAAGGCCATCTACGAAACTCGACCCCGGACGACGCCCGACGATGCGCGAAAGCTATTGCAGATCGCACCTTCGAAAAAGAACCTGTCGACGCGGGCGACCGGCGCAGCGAACACAACGTCGGTCTATCAGTCGAGCACAGGAACAGTCGGATGGCGAGCCGGACTTGACGACTCCAATAGGTACCGCACGGCGGTGGAAGCAGAGCAGAAGCACGACGGTCACGGGGAAGGATTCGGTGCGACGACGAGGCAGCTCCAGTCCCCTCCCCCTGCTAAGTCCTCGCGTGGGATTCTCACGCAGGTGCAGTGTGGTGGAGTGGCAGAGCTGTTCCCGACAGGGGCAGTGAAGTTTCATCAAAACGACGAGCCACTTGACGGTGCGGGAGATCGTCATGAAGGCGGGAATGCTCGTGATGGCGGTTAGGATAAAGTACTACTACTATGCCTGTCCCTGTGGCTGTGCATAATTCGGGCCAAGCAATTAATTCTACATGATCTCGCCATAAATGCCGCCCCACTAGTTGTACAACTACATCAACGAGCAAGAAGTACGTGGGCGCTACATGCCAAACTACTGCAGCAGGGCTCGAGCCGCCCAAAGACCGCACAGACACGTAGCAGAATCAAACAGAAACCGAATATAAGATCATGCGCAAGTAGCACAGGACTCCGGACTTGTGACGCAAGGTGGCCGACGAGTCCGAGAAAGCTTTCCACTCGTTTGGTGGAGAGCATGAACATGTTCAACATCGATCACAACTGCAACCATAAGCTTAATCCGAATTCCGAAGGGGAAGGCGCGTGCCTGCTGGTGCTGCAAGGACGGCGCGGCCACTGACTTACGTATTTCCACGAGAACGCCTCTTGTTCTTGTGCACTTCTAAAAATACCAGCCTCCACGACGACGACGGACTACCCCAATTTAGTTTTTTCGAAAGATGAGAAGACAACCTACTGCCGACATCCGCGACATGCCGACGCCCACAAGCTTACAAAGATCCAGCGAGTCTCAGGAAGGCTGTCAAAACAAACCAGAAACAAAGTCCAAATTATAGAATTCATACAGTTTGGCTTCGTTTTCAATGTCTTACTTTGCGACTCAAAAAAAGAGCAGGCCGACGATGCGAGGGCGACTTACGGCGAGGAATTAGCAACAGGGCGACGGCTACAGAGGAGGAAAAGGGAGTGAGCCGTTTTTTTTGGAAGCGAACGACGCGAATTGCAGGGCGTCGCTGATGAAGACGGAATCGCTTCTGGTGGGGGGCACGTGCAGCAGGGCGCCAGCATGGTAATATGTATCTAGCCTATCCGCCATTTTCTCATCAGCACGCTCTTGCTCTTGTCGCCTTGATTAATATGGACACTGGCAGCTTCTATTACTTCTACACAACTCCACCACCAGGCTTTCTCTACGCCCGGCAACACCACCGCTGCCAAGAACGAGCGCTTCTGCCCTGGTCGTTATCTTCCTGCTGCTACTCGCCTCCCGGCCGCTAGTGAGCTTGGGGTAACGTCATGAAAAAGGATTGGGCGAGTCAGGTGGTCGCTGGGTTTCGAATTCGAAGGCGCTGGAGCGGCGAAGATGATTCTACGACCAGTAGGATGCGATGAAGTGATGGTGAACCGGCCTGCTGAAAAACATCAAAGTAGAGTAGAAGTTGCAGTACGCTCCTGTTCGAATTCGAACAGCACTAGGCTCTGATGAATTCACGAATCTGCATCTTCTGGTAGCGAGTGGCCGCATAATTAACGACCCTCATTCAGCATGGCCTCCCCGAAGGGCCCTGGGACTATCATTGTGCTTGCATTCTTCAAATAAACGCTGCTGATTTTTGACGCGCCGGGTCCTCCTCGTGAGACCGACGCGTATACCTCTATTGCTTTGGTCCACATAAGAGACGAGTCTGAGAATTGAGCGGATTGCTCGCGGTGGTTCGCTCGCAATTGATCATATGTGAGCATGCAACGGCGTTGATGCAGTCGCGCACGACGAAAGAGGATAGTCTACAACTTAGCGAAGAGGGCCTGGCTGACGCTTTAAATGCGAGAGAGAGAGGTCGCGCGCGCCATGTGAAGACGTAGAGAAGGCGTGAAGGCGATGCTCTCTCTTATTTTCTTACCCCGCGTGATATGGTCGCTTTTCGTGGGTACAACAACAAGAACAACTTCGTTGGCGAGTTTTTTTTAGATCGGAATTCGTCCTGGTGCTACATGGCCAACGATCATGCCGCCACGTCGGCGACCGCAAGCGAGAATTATACTTCCTGACGCAGACGAGGACTGCGCTTACCAGCATCCAGATCACGACGTCGGAGGCCATGTAGCACCAGGACGCGCGCCTCTACTCCACCTCGATGGAGCACGTCGGCCGGCGGATCATGAAACCGCCGTAGCGGGGGGGGCACCGGCGCCGGTGGCGGAGGATCACCTCCGCCAGGACGGGCGATTAATCCAACAAGAACAGCGCTGCAGGAGCTCGCTTTTCTACCCGCCCGGCGGAGGCGCGACCACGTGTCGTGATGTTCAGAGAAACAAGCAGCCCCCCTCGCACGACGAATGCATCAGAGGCTCTTACGACTCCGCTATCGGCTCCGTGTTTGATTTGCATATCTTAGAAAAGGTGCTGCGGAGCGAAGGCGACGTTGCAGCTGCGGACGAAGAAACTAGTAATCGCGGGAGGAGCAGCAGCTGCGAAGATGAGCATAATGATGATGAAGCAGGAGGTGGACGCTTACTTTCATTGATGAACAATAAAGCAGCTGGCATCTTCAAAAACAATGGCAGCACCAGCAGCAGGAGCACCAGCAGGAGCGAGCTCCGCCACGACCTGCTCCTTTCCTCCGCCACGAATCCTCGGGTAGCGTCGGCGGGCGCTGGAGACGATGCTGCTACTTCTTCCACGACCGGCGGAGGCCATCAAGGTGGAGCGCAAAGTAATAAGATAGACGGCGCCGGCCGGCGCCAGACCACGACTTCTCGGAGCGATGCTGCTCGCCGTCGTGATGATCATCTTCCCAGCCGAGGAATCGGCGCGCTGAGTCTTTTCCAAGAAGTATTCAAGGGGAATAGAGAAAAACTCAACAAGAAGTGGTCTTCTTCTTGTTGTGGAGCCCGCCGACCCCGACGCAGCGCATCAAATAGACTACAGCATTACCATGGAGGTAGAGGCACGCAAGTGCAAGAAGATGGAAGCGAGGGCGAAACTGACATCAACACCACCAGCAGCATGAAGAACATCACGGAGCGGCGCAAAGCAATTGTCAAGCCTGAGGAGAGCCTGCCTCTCATCGACAAGCGCCGCCACTTTGCTGACTTCGAAAAATCTTACAACGTAAAAACCGCCTGCTCGTACACCAACATCCGGCAAGCACAGTTCTCCAGCGAAAACCGCGCCAGTCCTCGGCGTGAGGATCCTGCTCAGCGAAATGCAGCGAAAAGTTTTTCGACTACCTCCACGACAACAACTTCTCCTGCTGCAGCAGCAGCACCTGCAGCGCCATCGTCTACTGATGTTGGCGGCATGCCCATTCCGCCGGCGTCCGTCCGCCCGTGCAGCAATCATGATCTTGTAGAGGACGCGCGGCAGCGCGAAGATCGATCAGGAGCTATCAAAGCTCCTTTCGTGATGGACTTTCGCGATGGAGAGCCGATCTTACCGCCGTGGGTCTACGAGAAATTCAACCCGCGGGAAGTGGCGTTTGTGTCGGAATACCTCGCAAATTTCTTGCCGGGCAAGTGGTCAACGAGCCAACAAAGGGGGACGCTGAAGTGCGCGCTTTCCTATAACCAACGCCAAGGCGAAGTGATGGCGCGTCTTATTTCTGAAAGCAAAGAAGTGGTAGTGAAGCAGGAGTCCGACGCGACGGACTGCGTCGCGAAACTTTCCCAAGAAACAAGCAGTAGTAGTACAGGAGACTCCACCTCCTTAACGAGCGCGCCGCAGATATCCCCCCCGACGATAATAAACGCTGCCGCAGGACGAGAAGACGATGCGCCACGAGGTGGAGCGCCAGGCTCTGCGGCATCGCGGACGACGACGTCGAAGATCGGAGCCAGCGACGGGTTGTTGTTCACAACCCGTTCCAAAACGACCGTGAGCGCCATCGTTAAAAAAAAAGACGCCAAGCGTGACAGAATGATACAGGAGCAGAGCGCCATACTGAAGTTAGCTAAGCCGAAGCTTCGCGCAAAACTGGAAAAGTGGAAGGACATTGTTACAGTGGAAAAGCTGAGAAACAGACTGGGCATCGAGCCAAATAAGGACTTCACCAAGTTGGTTGTTACTTCTTTTTCTCACCGGTCGCGCCACTTCTACAACAACGGCGTCAGGAAAGCACTAGGCGTCCAACACTACTCGTCGCACATCGATGAGATTGCCGCGGAAATTTTTGGAGACGAAGACTCAGAAGTAGATGCTGACGCCAGCATCATGGCCGAAGACGGAAAAAAAACCTGTCGCGCGGGAGGTGGAACAACCAGTGGCGCCACCAAGTCGGACGACGAGAAACTACCAGATTGCAACGAGGCAGAGCGTGCAAATTATAATCCGAAAGAAGGCGAGCACGATAATAGTATGACTTCTTCTGCGCCATCTCGTCCACGTGCTGGCGCTGGGGATGAAGTAGAAGTAGATGCTCGCGATCCAGCAGCTCCTCCTGCGAAGCGCGCATCTTCAGGAGCCAAGAAGAAGAAGTGCGCTTTCGCGTGGTCTATCGCCTGCGGCGTCTCGTCGTCTTCAGGCACTAGCGTCGTGAGTGGCGGCGACGCGGACGCGAAATTTTGCGGCGAGGTCGTTCCTCTCCGTCCACGACCAGGTCGTAGCGCCGGCGCTGCAGCAGGAACAACATCAAGCGTTTGTCTCTCCGACGTCTCCCAGCATGGTACTAGTCGTCCGCATGAGCAGCCAACATCATCGTCTTCTTCTACAGGCACGGCGGCTGCTTCACTCTCATCTACATCAACTACGGACGGCCTCCCGCGGTCGACCCATCTCGAGAGGAACACTTTTCCAACCGCAACCAAGAAACACCAAGCGAAAATCATTGTCGGCGAGCGTAGTGCCGCGCTCGATCCCAAGTTGGTAGCAGCGTTCGGCGAGCACTTCATTAAAGTCGAACGAACGGCGACAAGGGCGACCCACGTTCGCACGGATCGCAAAAGTAAGTTCCTCTCTTTGTTGACGACAGTCTATTACCCCATCGAAGATTTTTGCGAGGAAACGCGGCCACTTTTACCAAATGAGAGCAGCAAGGACGTGGGCACCGGTAAAGGCGGAGAAAGCAGTAACGTTGGGGGGCTGGCAGGAGCCCCCGCCGCCGCGATGGAAAAAAATGGCGCTGCGCGTGGAGTTGGAGGTAGAGACTTTTTCTCGAAGTATCATCAAGAACGTCGTCTACAACTTCATGTTCGTCATGGCAGCGCCAATAAAGAGAAGTCTTTTTTATCCAACTTCTCCCCAACAGGTACTCGTCCTGGTAGAAGAGTGCCCAAGAGCGTGCGAGAGCTGGAGACGGCCGCGCGCGAACATGAAGAGGAACGGAAGCGCCGCGAAACAAAGATGAAGCAAGCGATGGCGATCCTGCGGGAGGCCCGGGCGGGGCGGATGAAAGATGCACACGATCAAGCGTCCACAGTGGGGGTGGATGTCGGCGAGACGATCTTCCCGGACGAGCAGCTCGCGCAGGCGAGCCAAGAAGCAGGAGCGGCGACGTCGAAATGCCTGCAGCTTCATCATGAAGATGAGGAAGCTTTGGATTTCAACAATCTGCATGAAAGTGAAGACCACAGCATCTACAGCGACGTCGTGGGCGAGTCGACACCCGCGCAGGCGGGCCGGCGGATCGTGGAGGCAGTAGTTGCAACGACTGAAAATGTTGCTGGAGGTAGGAGCTGTTGTTTCCACCGCACGGCTCCAGCAGCAGGGACTGCAACTTCTAACATAACAAGAGACGCCGCATTATCCGCGGGTGATGCCAGTTCTTTTGCCACGTTCACGCTGGACGAGACGCTGCTGGCGAGAGAAGATGCGCATGATCATGAAGCGCGAGCGTCGAATGCGGTCGACCACCACAGCGACGACTTCGCCCGTGCTCGTGGAGCTAGCGTTTCTGTTGTTCGCCACCGTCGCACGTGGATGAAGTGGAAACGCACGCACGAGCTGACACGCATTGGGGCAAAAGCAAAGCTTGGCGATGGTGGCGGGGGCACTGAAAAAAAGATAGAGAAGAATGAGGATTCGTCCTCCGGCGAGGAAGTTGTAGGGACTGGCGCGGAATCTTCTACCGACGAGGACGACGAGAAGGTGGATGGAGCAGCAAAAATGAAGAAGCCGACTTGTGTTCAGAGCGAATCCATGGGCGACGCCGTCGAAGAGATCGACATGGTGAAAACCGGGTGCAGCACAATTGCGACGCTCGCAAAGGCGTTGGCCGCAGCAGAGGGCGACGGTTCCAACACAGAATCTCTGACGTTCGCAGTGGTAGTCGACAAAGGCGGACTGGGGGGCGCTTACGTAGTTGCGGTTTGGGTGTTGCAGCAGCAGCGGCGACTCATACGGGAGAAAAAGCGTCTGCGAATTGGACTTCGTGTTATCTGGTGCCGCCAGCACGCACAGGCCACAGCAACGAAGGAAGCCGTCGGAACTGCATCCGAATTCATTGGCGCGCTCCCTTCGGTCACCAAGCTGGAAAAGGCCATCAGGAGTTGGATTGCCTGCAACAGAATGCGCGTGTACAACTATATTATAATTAGGAACTGCTATCCGCTTTCGGAGAAGATACTGACATCATCATAGGCAAGGACTCTGCATTTCCGGACTCTCTCACTCTGTTGTAAGAGGTAGCTCTTGTAGAAGTGTCTGATGTTACAGTGCCACTCTCTCGTGATCAAAAAATTTTACTCACACAGGTTGACGGCAGGCTTTTGTTCCCGAGCCACGACTTCGAACGTCGTATCGCTACCGTTTTACGCCGATGCTGAAAACAATTACATCCATACGCGCGGCGAGGAGACGAAGTCGTTCCTAGAGTTCTACGAGACGCCATGGAAAAGTGGTCTCTTCATGAAGTTCCACACTCATACGCTCGACCGCCCGCCAGCACACGACCCAAGCTCGTGCACCATTGGCGCTTCTACTACATCTACACCTGGATGCGCCGGAAGCAGCAACAAGAAGACGACGAACAAAAGAGCCGGCGTAGAAGGCGGCGAGAACGAAAGCGGTTCGTCGTCGTTTGTAGCAGTTCCGAGGGGTGACGCGCCCTGCTCCTCGGGCCGAGAAAATGTTGCGGATAAGACTAATAGTACCACGGAACAGCAACAGAGGCAAGAACGAGCACGAGATGACCACCCGCCACCTCGTGACGAAAATCCAGCAGCAGCTCTTCCGGAAAATTCCTTCGTGCTGCAGAGAGTATTAGTAGACGAAGAGGGCGCGCCGACGACCTCCTCCGCCTCCGCCAGCGCGTCAACCTCTTCTTTCCTGACCGAACTGGCGGTAAAGGAATTCGAAAACGGCACGCATGTGTTGCGAGCCTGCTCATGGTGGATATTGCCTGCCTTTACGCGGTGGCTGCGCGTGATAGCGGCTTTTGCAACCATCGTCGCGCATTCGTGGGTGCGAGGTGAATCCTTCGACTTCAAAGAACTGCAGCACCTCGGGCGCGGCGAATTCCAGTCGTTTTCCGAAACGGATCGGGCTGTAATGTTGTTGATTGCAGTCGTCGGCTTCATCGTGGCCCTGCCAAGTTCAATTGCAGAACGGACGTCGCTGCATCATAGCAGTACCGAAATAGCGGAAAGAGTCACGAATCGGCGACCACTACGCACAGCCAGACGGGAAGCATTCAGTGCTGGATTCGAAATAGCGGTAGCTCGGATCGCGCTCGCCCCAAAGGACTACGAGCTAGCATGCAACCCTCATGACGGTGGACTTGGCGGAAGAGCGTTCGCTGACGAGGAGGCTCGAAACAATGCCGATGCGGCTGCGGATCAAATGCGCGACGCTATCGCGCGCGGGCTGCTTGCAAGCAAAAGTGGATTTCAAGTTCGCGTGGAGTATGCGGAGGAGGGGCTCTCAGCTTTCTTGGCGCATTATTGGGGTGGGTGGATTGAGAAGGGCGATGATGCAATGGAGGCTTTCTTTTTGGGTCCTGCCAGGGAGCGGAGCCTCCAACCGCGGAGCAATCGAGAATCATGGAAAAGTTCATCGCAGATGGTCCGGCTCCGTCGCTCGACCCCGGGTCCATCAACAAGATGTTCTCCGAGCCGGCCAGAGGTGGCGAATTGCTCAAGCAGGTGCAGGAAGCGACCAAAATAGTCAAGGAGCAAATAGAACGGGACAAAGAGCGCAAGTGTTTTGGTACTACTAGGGGTGGGGTTCAGAATAAGCCGGCCTCTACTAGTCCTGCCGTCAGCGATTTTGCAAACGAGCTGTACTGGAAGCGAGGAGGTGGCAGTCCGTCTGGTGGAATATTCGACTTCGTCTCCGCGTACGACAGCAACGCCTCCCTGCTGGCGCCGGAAGTCACTAGACAGCAGCTGCAAGCACTTCCGGATGAGCAGGAGCGGCACGACTACCTCGCCCACCAATATGAGGTCGCTCACCTTCTTGACGATAACACCATAGCGGTGGAGAAGTGCCATCGCTTGCCAAAGCGGCAGCAGCGGAGCGCCAAATCCGGAGCGTGGAAAAATGTGGAGAGTATTTCAGCAAGTGCGCTGTTCGTTGATTTCTCTCAACGAATTGCAGACGCGCGCGGCAAATTGCGCAGGTGGTTTAAGAGGGACGCGGCTCTCCGCAAGAACTTACTGAAGGGCAAGCCGAAGAAATTTGGAAGCTGGTGTGAGCTGCTGCGAATTTTCCAAATCGGAGGGATTTCAAAGGCGCTATTCAAGATTCGCCAGTCGTTGTCAAAAAAGACGAAAGACGCGCTGCGGGTCCAGAACGTGCAGCGGCGCGGGGCTGCATGGGCGAAAACGAAGGCGCAATTTGAAATGGATATGGCCCGCCACGCGCAGCAGTACCCTACTGAGGCGGAGAGGGTATTGGACGATGCGCGATGCACTGCTTTGAGAATCTTGGAGATGAGCGACGTGCTGAACATGAACAGGCGCGAAGTGTCGGAAATCGCAAAAGCAGGCGTGGAGCCGTGCGCACATTATCAGATTCGTGACGGCGTGCGCTCCTACTTTACCAGCTACGTGAAGTATTGTTACTTGCAGCCTGCTGCCGGGATAGTGGCTCAAGCGGTAGGCAGCATCAGAAGTGCGGTGTTTGCCGTTCAGGCAAAAATTCGGGCTGCCTTAAAAAAAAAGAAGGATGATTCCGACGACGGGGGGAAGTCTACAAAGCAGCAAGCTGCAGGGACGAGCAGCTCCTCCAGTGCAGCACCGAAGGCGAAGCAAAAGCAAAAGGAAGCTGCAGCACAGAAACAAACAGCGTCTTGCACGTCGACAAAAGGAGACGGGCAACAGGGTGGGGGCGTAAAAATTTCTGACGGTGAACTGGCTTTGCTGGACCCGAAGCGGGTGCTCGTCCTCACTTGTAAACCGAAGCGGCAGCAGGAGGAAGGAGAGACAGCGTGCACGATTACGGATAACGAGACGAGAACATATTGTGCGCCTTGGGCACTCCTCAATCCTGACCGGAGCTGCCTGCTCGAGCTGAAACAGATAAGCCGATCGGGACCACTTGCTGCCGCGCTTTTCCGTGTCGGCGCAGATGAGAGAACATCTTCTCGCGCGACATCACTCGCTAGCGAGCAGCAGCTATTAGAACGAGAGAACGAACTTCATGTCGCGGACGAGTCAGCGTCTTCGGCCTATGGTGGACCACCTGGGAAGAAGTTCTCTTCTGCGTCGTCGAGCGTCCATCTTCTTAGCAGCAATCCTGATCAGCACGACGAAGCTTTAGACCGTGTCTTCGCTGCAAGGCTGTCACTCACTCTTGCGCCGGGGCAGGAGTTTTGCGCTCTGCAGATGGGAAGCAAAGGCGAAACGGCGCCGACATGGGTCGACGCTTCCAGCGTAACGGGGTGTCTTCCGGACGATCTAGATTTCTTTTCTGCCAGGATGCGAGTTTTTTACTTCCGTGCCCCCGATCCCAACCCTTCATCATCATTAGCGACGGACGAGTGCGATGGCGATGGAGATGTTGTGATGCGAACGCCGACGAACACTTCTTCTGGTGACCGCGCGCTCTTTTTCCGTACTATTTTCAACACCGCCATCAAAGAAGACGCGCAGGACGGGGGGTGTAGTCGAGCTTGGTTTTACAACGCGCCGTATTTGGTTTTTGACAATCTGACTCGCCCCGAGCGTCCTTCGACGACTTCATTCCCTCGGCGGCCGAAGACCATGGGGACAAAAGAAGCAGAGGTGCGCAACATGTGCAAAAACGTTTTTTTTGCTGTGCGCAAAAAGCGACGAGCACAGCAGCTGGTGGATGACATCAAAAACAAGCTGGTCTTCTCTACTACTGCTGGCGCCGCAGCTGGTGTTGATGGGCATGGAGGTAAGCTGGAAAAGTTTGCGAATACGGTCAAGCAGCAACTTGCAGCATTTGGGATTGGCGACGACGTGCGTAATAGTAGCAGCAGCAGCGAGGACGAGTTGATATACAGCGCTGACATCAAAAACGAGTCCGACAGCTGCAGCAACTACAGCAGCGGCGACGACGTAAGCGGGCAGCCTCATGCGAGGGAAGTTGCTCGACGTGGTCGGGCGTCTCTGTCGCCGGACGCGGAAAAGGATCTGAAAGAGGTCCTGATTGATCATCTCCAGCGCAAGGATGGTTTCTCACAGGAAGAGGCCGAATTGTTCGTCGAAGAAGAGCTTAGTCGAGACCGCGACGTCGATGATACAACAGCGACGCAGCACGAGCCAGCGGCTGTAAAACAACAGCCAGACATGATCATCGAGTCCAGCAGTATCGACAGCATCAAACCGAATCCGGAGCGAGAGCATCTTCATCATGATCGAGATGGCCTTCATCTTGCAGCAGGCCACGACGAGCTCCTCCTCGGCCCGTCGTCGTCCGCTACCAACGAATCGCACCAACAGGGAGCAGGAAGCTCGCGGAACGTGCGCAGAGACGAGCAGATTCTTGGCAGCGAAGACGCTAGCGAGAAAATCACGCTTGCGAGTGCGACGAGCGCAAATATTAAAAAGTCCTACTACAGGCCGCAGGAGACTCCGGATCCGCTATCCGAGTCGCAACGAAAAAGATTTGTGGAAGAGAAGAAAAGCTTTGAGACTTTTTTGCGGCGGCGGGAAAACTCATTGCATAGCTGCATGCAGAACCCTTGCTACATTGTCGAAGACGACGCGTGGGGAGAAGCGAAGAGCGTTCTGCAATTTCAGGGAAAGCAAGTGGCATCGGTGCGCATAAAGATGTTTCCACTCCCGGGCTGCCGCGAAGCTCTAAGACTAAAGCAGATGATACAGGAAAATGAGCCCTCAAGTGATTCTGTCGCGCTGCGGCCACCAGAAGCCGAAATGGTAAAGAAGAGCACCAGAACACGGGTAAACAATCCGGTCGCGCAATTAATTGGGTGCGAACGCAGGCGGATGATAATCGGGCGCGGCGTGAAGCCGGGACGTGAACTGGGGGCAAAGTAAGCCGTCCTCTTTTCTCACGAGTCTTTGCATCGAGGACCTACTTGCGCTTTTCGTTCCATTGAACAGCACCAACCAAGAAGTAGCGCCAGCTTTTAACTATTCATCTCAAATACACTCAAAACAGGTTGTTCCTGTACGCGATGGTCGCGAAGCTTCGGCTCATCCTATTGCACTACAAGAAACCCAACAAGAAGAACCCCGCAGCACCGCTTTGCGATTCGGACTGGGAACGCGTGAAAACGCGATGGAAGTACTGGATGAACGAGGCGAGAAAAAGAGCACTCAATCAGGTTCCGGACGACGATGCTGAAACGAAGAAGGACATCGAGGCGATATCTTTGGACGAGGAGCTCGGCAGGAAGCTACTATCGCCTACGCCGACGTTCGTCCTCATGAAGCCCAGTGAGTGTGCAGAATTTGCAGACCAGTATTACTCTAAGCGGCGCGACCGTCTTCAGCGTACGATTGGCGGCCCCTCGTTGATGGATTCAGATGGAGAAGAAGACGGCGACGAAGAATCGGAGGGACAGGAGCAGGTGGACGAAGTAGAGTCGGAGGGTGGACTCGAGGATGACGGACAGCACCAGACCACGAGGTGCGCAGGGGAACCGAAAGAAAGCGGGCTCTCCAACGGGGATTCGAAAGAGAAGAAGACAAAAAGTGGGGGGAATAAAGCCGTCGCAGGAAAACGATCGGGAAAAGCGTCAGCCAAAGCCGGACAGAGTGGGGGGGCAGACGCAGGCTTTAAGCCGAAGCCACAAAAGCCGGCAGCGAAGGCAGCGCCAACAAAGCCGAAGCCGCAGGAGAAACGCCTGCGGCCCGGGCAGGTTCCCCGGGCACGAAAAGGGCAGGCGCTGAAATATTGAAGCGGCGCCGCTGTCGTAGATTATTCATTGCAATCCACCCAGTGAGTGCGTGCGGTCGTTTGCCTCCATTCTTTTACCTCCCGGCCGCTCCGGCCTGTTCGAATTCGAACACGGTACCCCGCGGCTCTGCTTGCTCGTCTGGCGCTGTCGTGGGCGTGTTTCTTCGTCGCAAGTTCGTCCGCGCGGCTCTTTCGCGCAGCTCTTTCGCGCAGGCCCGCGCAGCTCTTTCGCACGGAGCTCCGATCGGCGTTCGCGCATTCGCGCGATGGCGTCGCATGGCTTCGCCTTCGCTGGGCTTCGCTTTTGCAGATTGCTACGCGGCACCCGTAGCAGCGTGGTGGGGCTGTTCTTCGTTCTCGTTGGGTGCGAAGCATCTCCACCGTGCTCGAATTCGGAGGCAATGCAGCTGGGCCGCGTGCAAAGTCTGCAGCTTGGGCGCCGCTGGTTGAACTTGCTGGGGCCGCTGGTCGAGCTGCAGCCAGGACCACCGTCGACGAAAAGTCTGCGCGCGTTTCATTTGCTTCCGGGGGCCTGCTCCGGGCGTCTTCGCGCCTTGCTCCCCTATTTTCTAAAATAGACGCCGCGCGGCACCCGTAGCAGCCGCGTTCTGGGGCTCTTCTTCGTTCTGGATGGGTGCGAAGGAGCGCGCGGCCCCGCTGGGGCTGGCTCCTCGCTTTGCCCATGGTCCCGCTGCAGTTTGTCTTTGTGGCCGTGCGGCGCGCGTCGTCGCGGTGTCCCCCTGATGGTTCTACTTCACTGGGGCCCTCGCCTCCTTCTTGTACTGCGGCAGCTTCTTCTTGGTGCAGACGCTCGCGCAGGCAGCTACTTTTCCCTGTTTGTTCCGCTTCTGGTCCGCTTTGGTGAGTCCCCCGCCCGTCTTCTTCGCTTTTCCGCTCCATACGGCCAAGCGCGCACTTTTCCCGCGGGCGATGACGCTGGCCATTCCCATCTTCATGGCCAGCGCCTAGCTTCATCGCCGCCATCTTTGCCACCTGGGGGCGCGCAGCGCTGCGACCCCTCGCCGGTTGGCAAAGGCAAAGAAATGGGTGGCGCGCTGTTTGTCTGGGCGGCATTGCGTTTGGCGCGTTTTTGCGGAAAGCGAGATGGTCCCCGCCTGTTTCTTTTGTCTTCGCTTGGTATTGGCTGTCTTGTTCCTTGCTTCTCTGGTTTTCGATCGTGTTCGAATTCGAACACGAGAGCGGCGCTCCTTTGCATGCATTGGGCCGCGCTTTGGGCGCGTGATGTCGATAGAGCTGAACGCAACAGGCGAGGCGGAGGAAGTCGAATGGCTCCGGATTCGCAGCGCTTTTGTCTGCTTCTTTGTCGCCAAATGTGCCGCGCCTTCCCGTGTTGCGTAGTTTCCCTGGCAGCCCAGAGGCGCCCGCAATCTTCCGCGACGCAATCGCGCGGGCTTCAGCTGTCGCGCCGGCCAGGTAATCGGCTGACGGCAGCACGTCGCCGACTGGATCAAGGAAGGCGCCGATCTTGCGGAAGAGCTCCTCTGGGAGCGTTCTGCGACCAGCTGTCTGGTACTCGCGCGCCACGTTGTGGCGAGACCGCTCGGGCACATGCTTTCCCTAAGCTTTTGCCGGCCTGCACGCGGGGCCCCTTTCGCGCTGCGCGGGCGGAGCAGCTGGCCCATTGATTTGGGCTCTGCCGCTCCGGTCTTCGCTTCTACTTCTTGTACAGGGGCCGCACCTTCGCGGGCAGCTCCTTGCCCGCTGCTGCTTTTTCTCCCGACCGCGAGCCTTGTTGACGAGAAGCCGCGCGCCCCCCTCCGTCAGCGCCAGCGGCGCCGCAGGCCAGCGGTGCCCACTTGGTTGCTGGATTTCTGCACGCATTGCGCCCACGGATTCGCGTAGCCTTTGTACTGGTGCTTCTTCTTGGTGCAGACGCTGTGGCGGAGCGCCACAATTTTCCCCAGCTTGTTCTTCTTCGAGCGCGCTTGCCCCTGCTTTTCATGCCGGAAGCCGCGAGGCGGCCTTCCAACGCCGCAGCCTTGCACGCCTTGGGGTCGCTCCGCTCCTTCTCCATTGGCATCCGAAAACGCGCTTGGAGCTTCGACGGGCGCAGCAACTCGCGGGGGTTTTTAGCCCGCAAGGTGTTGCCGTGCGTCTTCTTCGGGACGTTGTCGCTAATCGTCTTCACCTTGGTCCGGGTCCGTTGGCGTCCTTGTCGCTGAAGATATAGACGCCCTGCGTCCGCGCTCGGCGATTCGT
>RXOD01004150.1:0-27629 GCA_005223375.1 Amoebophrya sp. AT5.2
TCCTTGATTCGCGGCAGGCGTCTCGTGGATCCGCGGTGGTTGTAACCCGCGCCGGGAAAGCTCATCGGGTTTCCGATCGGGTTGTAGCTGTTACTGCTCGGGTTGTAGCCCCCACCGCCACCTCCTCCCATCGGGTTCATCATGTAGTCAGCGCGCCCGCCGCGACCGTCGCCGCGAAGTCCGCCGCGGTCGCCGCCTCTTCCCGTGTTATCACGGCTGTTGTACCTGGACGTGGACGATGAAAAGCAGAGACTTTACGATTAAGTACATTGGAGTGCCCCTCGCAGCTGGAGTTCTTCAAAAACGACAGCAAGCTGATGCCGATCGACGTCCTGATACGTCAGACACAGACTACTTGAAGTTCTTGAAGCCAAAGCTTTATCCACAGATCGATGCTGCAAAATCAGCCAGCATCAAAGTGGAAGAATGCTGGATTGAGATTTCAATCCTCGATATCATTGATACCCCCCTCCCGGTGTGCTGGGTCCTCCACGACCGCTGCTTCCGTATGCATTGCCCCTGGGCCCTTGAAGATGTTGATCGCGAATGGCACTCGCGAAACGACGTTCGGCGATGCGCGAAAAGTCTTCTAACGAGTCACTGTGGACAACCTCGAGGAGGAGCAGGTACAGCTCGCGGCGAATCTCGTCGGGCGCCTGATCGTACTGGGTAGCGGCGTTAATCTCCATCATTCGCCGGTCCATTCCATGGTGCCCCGTCTGATGCTGCTCCCCGGCATTCACGATCTGCCCAGGGTAACCTCCGGAATCCGATGGGCCATGGTAGCTCCGACGCCCGCCGTTGCCCCTGCCCCGATATCGAATCAATTGATTCCGTGCAAATGCTAACGCTGCTCGCGTTTAACTAAAGCTATGATCCTATCATGGTAGGCGTAGGTGAGAGAGTGAGAGAGAGAATCGACAATAAGTTAGCTATTATAGATTGATTCATCTTCGGATTCGGTGGTCGCCGGTAGAAGTCTCAGACATCGAGCTGTCACTGCGGCTGTGCAGACGCACGCTGCAAAATCTGTCTTGAACGTGCACGCGGGCTCTAGCCTGCGGAGATGATATTGATATCTTGCACATTTTCATTTGAAGCAGATGAAGCTCCTGCCGTCGTAGCAGATGAAGGAGAGGCGTGGTCGTTCTTTATCTTATTTCTGGAGGAAGAGGAACACGAAAATGCACCAGACCATGTTCTTGTGGGTACCTGCGATCCTCGCTTCCGCCACGGTACGGCTGAATTTGGCCTCCCGATCCACTACGAGGGTTGTTGTACGAGCTGCTGCCCGTGCCCTGAAGATGTCGTGAAAGATTCATTGATCTCATAGTGTTGATTTCGACGAACGGTTTTAAAACGAAAACAACACCTTGTTCATCTTTAACGAGTAGTACACGACACTTTCTTCCAACGAACAGTTTCGTTTGTTACCAGCTGGCTGCCGCAAAATCAACAAACAAAATAAAGAGCTGAAACTATGTAACTAAGTATAGAATGAAAATGATGCTTGCACCAGAACAAGTACCTGGACCTGGTGCTGTTGGTATAATCCTCGACCGTTTCCGCCATGATCGTCCATTCGGTTGTGCAGGTGAGATCGCGAGTTTTCGCCGCTGTTGAGATGATGAAGGTCATCACGTTCGTCTCGCCCGCTGCCGCCGCCGCAAAATCCCGCGCCTTTCCAGTATCGAGGTCCCTCTCCTCCTGACTTGTCTACTCCCCCCTGCACTCCACCCATATGCCCTCCCTGATGGTGCAGTTGTAATTGTTGATTATGATTGCTTCCATGAAGATGATGACCAGCGTGACTCCCGTATCCTCCGCTGGTGTTCGAGCCTGGGTTTGCAGCGTTACTCCCTCCGCGGGCCGTTCCGCCTGCAAGTCCGTTTATATTATTTCCAACGCTGGCAGCAGCACCTCCTGGAGTAGCTCCACTACTGCTGCCTTGTCCTTGACCATGCTGACCGACGGCCGCACTATTGGTGCTGCCCCCTGGGCCCAGTTTCTGCGACAACAACGCGGAAAGCGAGTGCAGCAGTTCGAGCTGCGTTTCACCTCCCTGCTCCTTGTTTCCGCTTCCCTGCCCCTGGACGGCCTGGTGATTTCCGGCGGTTGCGTTGCCGCGCGCCGGCGCGGAGTTGTCGCTGTAGTTGTTGCTTCCGCCCCCACCGCCCTGCTGTCCTCCCATCATTCCCATTCCGATCTGGTTATGCTGGTACCCAATTCCTCCCGGCGGATTTTTCCCGCCGTGGCCGTGCTGTGACGGACGGTTTGACATCGTCATGTCGGTGGACCGACTCCCCCGGTGCGAGCTCGGAGGGTACGTCGAAAACGTGTTTTGCCCACGATGCTTCTGGGCCTGTTGACCCGGACCTCCAATCGCACCTCCTCCGATTCCTGGCGGAGGACCGCTGCTAGCGCCACCAGCTGCACCTCCTAGCTGCCCCAGAAGCTGCCCCACGTGGTGCTCGTACTCGTCGCCGTGGCCCTCCTGCTTATCGCGGAGCAAGTGCACCAGGTTGGAAAGCGCGTCCGAATAAGAATTCCCGTCCATCGTGTCCTGCAGACGCGAAACCACCTCTGAAACCTGAGTGGGTATTTGAGTGAATTCATGACCGAACACGCGCCGCGCAACTTCATCATATCGTCGCCAATGAGATACAGATACAATAGGTGGTACCTCTATGATATAAATCATGATCATCCATCTTGACTTGTTCTTCACGTTCTTGTTCACACTGATTAAACATAAAAAAAATGCATGAGCATGAGCATGTTGACCAACTGCAACTATCGCTATCGTCCGTACCTTATCCGGGCCGACTACGGCAAGGCAGTCAAGTAACTCGTTCAGTCTATTGTTCACGTCGGCTCCGGACGCGGTGGCGGAACCGGCGCTCTGGTGTTGCTGCAGATCCATTGCTCGGCGAGGCAGAGAAACCAAGGAATGCGAATGCCCGCCTACTTGTGACAAACGAACCCAGCAAGTGGAGGTCCAAGCTTACGCTAGCAGTCCGCGCACCAGCACCGTCGTCCTGCTACGTGACCCTCTTCCTCGTGGTTGTAACGTAAACGTGAGGGTGAGATGAAGAAGAAGAAGAAAAAGTGTTCTTGCTCTTCTTGCAGCTTGATAAAGCAATCCGGCTTAGGTCAATCCACGTTGGAGCTGCAGAAGTATGGGTCTTGTTCTTCACAATGAATGAATAACCGGGAAGATGGTCGGAGAACGGGAAGCTGCATCAAGACTAGCACCGCTTCTTGACCTGTTCGTAGCTTTCGGGCGGCCAAAGTGTCTTGTTCGTAGCTGTTCGTAGCTATCGTAGCTTCTTGTCGTGGAAGATGACTTAGTCGACTCTTCGAAGACGGCGTCCGTGCGAAGGGCACCGCTGCGTGCGAAAGCGACTACCGCCGGGCGTCAAGACGAAGACCAAGAACACAGCACAGTATCCGTGAACAGGAACAACGCGACAAAGATGAAGCAACAGCAAGTAGATGTCGACGTTCAGGAGGATGGTGCCGGTTGTAGTTGTAGAGGTAGATGAGTAGCCACTCAGTGAGTACTTAGTTGTTGAGTTTAGAAATACAGAGCTGGAGTATGAAAGAACTTACTTTTGCTGCTGGCTCGAAGGTCGAGAAAGAAAATAAGTAGCACTACCACAAGTCGAGTAGCCCCCCTAAGACATTCCAGCTGCTGGAAACACGCAATGATTTGATTGGAATTGGTGGAAAGTTTTATTTATATTTTGCGTTTTTCTTTTAAATCAAATGAGGTCCAGTTTCCATATCCATGTATTGGTCTGTGATGGTCCAACGAAGTCGGGACACACATCAAGTGGTTTCTTCTAGTATCGTGCCGTGCCCTTGCCCTAAGCTCATAGTCTTAGTCGTTCCTGTAGGTGACAGACGTGAAGATTGGTAGCAGTGACGCGGTGAATTCTCGTCACTGGACATTGAGCAAGTTCTTGAAAACCTAAGCCACGCAAGAATTTCGTAGCAGTCTACTCAGTGATCTCGCGCTTGCGCGCCCACAGATTTTCTCATTTGTAGTTGGAGGCGCGGCAAAGATAGGAACAACAACAAATACGATGGATCAAGAAGCGAACGGGAACGCCTGGGCCTGGTCTAGATTTTTATTGTCATTGCACTCATATGTGGGAAAAGCAGTGTGGATCTGTTGAAGTTGAACACAAACATTTTATTAACACAGCCGCTCTGGTGCTTCCGCGACGAAGTCAAGGGCAGCACTAGATTGATAGCATATTTATATTTAGGTAAGCGGAGGGGAGCATCAGCATATACTTTCATATACTAGCGTACCAAAAATACATAAGAAAAACATAGTCCTAGTTGCCGAAGCCCTAGCCTAGTACGAGAATAAGGAGCATATGGTACATCGATTCAAAAGTGGATCATGTTGCTTTGAGCAGAAACCGAAGCAGTGAGCTGTCGTATTTTCAATGCATGGTGCTCCGTCCTGGTGACCTGTCTGCAGCTCAGTCGATTACAGAAACAATGAATTGAACTGAGCGAATAAAAAATATGAACCTGCTTGAGCGGCCTGATCGAGATTTGCGTCCTTGAACCAGAGCCAGACGTGCCACAACCACAACCAAAAACATAATGGAGAACACCTACTATACTTATCCTTCAGGCCGTGATGGCGATCGTCCTCGAATGTCCTCATCTTGAAGGCGGTGGCCGCTGCATAGCGACAATCTTTGCTCCGAGTCCGTCACGTGCACACTCACTGTGGTTTTTGTCCCCGCCTTTTATTAAGAAATCGGTCCGCTGGTCAAGCTTAAAGTATAGCGTTTTCCCTGTGGTCCCTATTGCAACTCGTGCTCGTCAAAAATCAATACATACTTGCGTCTACATCCATATGTATCCATTTCCATACCCAACATACGCACGCATGAATCGAGGTAGGGACTACGTACAGGGAAAAAAAACATGAAACAAGTCCGTACTGATACTGAAGTTGAAGTAGTAGACACGAGATGAATGAGATTGAAAGGAAGAGCACGACCCCGTTGTCCTGTATGTGTACGTCTTGACTTTGTCTGCTAGTAAGTTCTTTTGCACCTGAGTTCTGACATTGAGGCTGCACCCCCTGATCTCGCTCAAGAAGAATGAGTCCATAACTGCATTCCTCGGTTTCTTGGGGGACCCCTGTGGGAGGAGCAGGAGCCATATAGTTGTTATATCATTGCTGAAGCTGATTGCACGCTGAGGACCCCACCGCCCTGGCCCTGGCCCTGACCTTGTAGTTCCAGTTCCACCGCGATTGGTTCCTTCTACGTACTAGCCATGATATCGCTTTCATCGCTCTAGATCTTCTAGTACCATCACCAATTGAAAGCATGGCGCGTCGTCGCGCTTGCCCGTACTTATTCAGAAGAATAGCCACAATGCGCGCAATGCGCATCGCCTGCAGCGTCGAGCTCCCTGCTGTAAGCACTTGGGAGAAAACGCCCGGCGCAACTACGGCACTCGCGTTCGTTGCGTCGCCTGTAGCGAGAGCCGAATAGACTACGCACAGGTCGACTTCGCAAGAGAGAGATCGCGTCCTGGACGGCAGACTGATCACCTCCGGAACCCAAGTGTCGCTGTGCCGCGCGTCGCGGGAGACGAGCCGCAGACAATGTCCTTTGCGCGCCGTTCTAGGCTGCCACCTTGCAGCTTATTCGACCCAAGTGCTAAGATCTGACATGGGCGGGTGGGTGTGGTGGCGCGATGCTCGTGTCTTCGCGGGTCGGTCTAACCGGCCCCCCTGCTGGCGCTTCAACCGCTTGTGGTTCACGGAGGCGCTGAGCCAACCGCGATCGATACATACGTCGATCAAGAAAAATTAGTGGAGATTATAAACAAGTCAGACAGTTGTGAAACTGAAATCCGACAGCGAATTTCAACCAATTAGCCAGCTTTTGCGCTACGACTACCGCTTGCTCGTCTTTTCAAAGTCGTGCGCTCCTGCTGCAGGCTCCCCTTTATTTTTGTGGCGTGGTCGTTCCTTTGTCATCTCTGTTTTCCTTTGTTTTCATCATCTAGCTCTAGCAGCCAGTGCCAGTGCCAGAAGATTGATATAGTTGCTTAATGGGGAGGGAATATGTGATCTTACTCCTGGAGGACGAGCAGAGTTAGATTGATCTTGATGCTGCTTTTGTTAGTACCAAATGCAAATCCAAAAGGAAGAGAGTGCGTACCCGTCTACATCATCATTTCATCTTCTACTACCTGTGGTCGTGCGTACCTGGCAGTGGTAGCAGGGTTGCGCCATCGATCAAACCATCGTAGACGTAGCGGAAGCAACGAACCACGAATACGAAATACAAGAAGCTAGCAGTATAACCCCAACGAAATCGAAATTCAAATTTTCTTCAGAACTACTATTTCAAGGCCTTGTACGTAAGGAGCCAGTACCGGAGCGAACGCGATGAAGACGAACCTTGCGAGCGCTCCGCCGGCTTCACACTGCCTGCCGCAGTGGGCCGAGACGAGTACATGCTCGACGCAACCGGCGGGAGGGGGAGATGAAGGAGAATCTTTCAACATTGTTATCCTCGATCGTCAGAGTTCGAGTTGCTGCCACTGCATGCTTGAAGATGAAGAACATTGAACGGACCACATCCACAGCGGTGGCTGCACCAAGCAACAGAGGTCGTGGAAAAATAAAATCGTTATAAAAAGTAAATATTTTGATGTTATTGTAGTCGTGTTGAAGTTGATGGCGTCCGTGTCCGAATCTGTCATTCATCTCATACTGAAGATACTGTCTGACCTACTAAACTTCTACAAACCGAAGCCACCTAGAGCTAGTTTCGACGCTAGTATATGTCTGTCGGTAAGCATCCATAGGTAAGCAAAGGTAAAGTGAACTTCAGACGGAAACGCCCGCCGAGGGATAGAAGTGCTGTATCTACCTCCCTCCCCCCCGGTATGTTCTTGTCAACATGGCAGCGATTCTTGATCCTGACTCGAGAAGCCGATGACTGAAAGAGTATCTTCCATCCGCCGGCGCTAAAACAGGATTTACGCATCGAGTCCTTAAACGTTTAAGGTGAACTGTCTTTATTTCGTAATCTTTGGTAATTCTACGTCGCCTGCTCTTCGCCTCATCTGTTCACTTCCGGTCGTCCGGTCGTACGTCGAAAGTATGTTCGTTACAATCTGCCTTGCACCATGGGTATGAGCCTGAGACGCTCTTCAAAACGAACGGAACCTACTCATTGCCTGAGGTTCTTGACCTGCACCCGAGGTTCTTGATGTGGACAAGGTCGCTCCATCGTTTTCGTTCTCGTGTTAATATCCTCAAGAATTCAACCAAAATTATACATAGTGTCGTTCTCGACGTCATCATCATCCTCGCCTTGCTCATGATCCGGGTAGTTTCCGACCTCCCAGGCCAGCTCTAGTTGACAAGGGTGGGGGTGCGTCCAAACTTTTTAGCTCGAAGTAGAGGTGACGGATGTAGAAGACAAAGATGTTCGACTCAAAGCCGGCGCGAACCCCCACAGGATCCCGGGTCCAGATCATACCCCCTCCCTGCTCACCCGATCCTTGCACGCACCATCGGAAAGCGCACTACGGCGAAAAGATACTCTGTCGGGGCAGCCGTTCAGGTCCTCCACGGGTGTTACAACCAATTGTCCCCTCACTCTTCGCCCCCACCGTCCCCGTGCACATTCTAAAGAAAGAGCATCTCGCTCAGTGATGACGTTGGTGCTGCTGGTGCTGGTTCTGTTGCTGGTTCTGTTGCTGGTTCTGGCGCTGGTTCTGGTGCTGCTCATGATCTTGCTCTTGTTGGTGCGACGCCTGAATTAAATCAATTGGGTGGAGATCGTACTCGTGCTCGTGGCTGACACTCATATTGCAGCGTTTCCGTTGCTTGCGTCATTCAATTCTCATTGCTGTGCTGGTCTTCTTGATGTCCAATTGTTGATTCGTATAAAAAAAAATTTTATACCTGCAGCTGTAGGTGTAGTCCAGAGCCGCGGCTTCGTGGGTTGTAATCCGATTGCTCTGCCGGAGCACTGGACGGCTGTCGGCCGGAGTGCTGCTGCTGCTGCTGCTGCCTGGAAAAAACAATGTAGAAAGACAAATATACTTAATAATATGGATCGCGTTTTGGTTTTTCAGGAGCCCTCCTGACTTGCTAGTAATTCGCCATATCTGGCGACATCGGCCGGGAGCTGCGGCGGAAACTGATAGCACAGCCATAGATATAAAAATAAATACAGCCGCCATGGCGGCCCCGTACGAGAATACGGGGGCGGCGGTGGGGAATCGCCGGAGGCGGGGTCTAAGCCAGACCAACCGAGGAGCCCAACCGCACAACCGACGGACAGTGGCCCCCTACTTTGGAGGGAGTTGCTGACGACACGAGGGCCGGAGACTCTTTGACTCATTGAAAGAGCCGCCGGAGCTGACACACCACGCGCGCGCGCCGAACAGATACGGATAGCCGATAGCGATAGATACCATTACCGATACCAAAGCGGAAGAACTTACATATACATACAGACATACTAGAACGACTTAGTTACTAGAATGAAGAAGGAGAAGGAGAAACAGATCAAAAAATTCAAAACCTGCTTTGCACGGCCATGGGCGCCTGCGATCGGACTTGCCGTCGGAGCTCGGCTTCGAGTTGTTCGTACTGAGCCGGAGTCACGACATTACCGGAGTTGCCCGCACTGGTGACGAGGTGTTGGTTCTGATAGATACCTCCAGCCGTAGATTGTTGGCCAAGTTGAAGCTGGAGGCCAAGCGCGGCTCCGTGGTCAGCACCCGCGCCCGCCAGTTGCATCGGTAGCGCCATTCCTGCTCCCACCCCTGCTCCTCTACCTTCTCCCGCAAGTGGCCCGGCGGGAAGTCCCGTGTTTTGTAGTGCCTGCACCAGGGCGCCCGCGAGACGGTCGACGTCGGGTCCCAGGTGCGCTAGTAGTTGGCCGATTCTCTCCCTCCGCTGCTCGTCGGAGAAAGCGGCGTCCGCGGCCGACGTGGTCGTTTCAACGTACCCTCCTCCGGCGGAAGAAGGGCCCCCCACATGGCTGGACGTCGCTGAGGAGGAATTATCGAGCGGGCTTGCCGGAGAGACGGGGGCCCCGGTGCTGGTCATCTGTGCGGGAGTAGCGGATGTTGCCGTGAGGAGCATGCCCCCTGTAGCACCCCCACCGCCGCCACTGGATGTAGTTAGAGCGGCCCCCTGCTCAGCAATACCACCGCCTCCGGAAGCTCCGTGAGGATGTTTATTTCCCACATTCTGCAGCAAAGCCTCGACTTGCTGCCCGCCCAGGAGATGCAGAAAGCGTGCGAAGGTGTCCCGAAGCTCCTCTCCATCGGACGGGAACACCGAGAGCAGATTCGCGCCCTGCTGGTTCCCCGGCTGCGAAGTTCGTTCAGATTGTAGCAGGTGTTCCATCAGCTGCTGGTCCGAAAAAGAAGGCGTTGCCCTGTTGTTTGCCGCGTACTGGTTGGATGTCGACGGGAAATTCTGCATCTGATCGGCATCCTGATGGGAGTAGCCACGGCCACCACCTCCGCCTGGAGGTCCACCCGCTGGAGGTGGCTGCGGGGCACCCCGGTTGCCGAACTTTCCGGGGGGGTTGCCGCGGGCAGCGTTTACGCCAGAAGGCGGCCCGCCAGCTCCGCCGGCCACTGTAGTCGATGAGGAACCTCCACCGACGGCGGCGCTCGTCCCGAAGGCTTGATCCTGCTGTAGAGCAGACGGCGCCTGCGGCGCAAGCGCGCCGCCGGGCTTATTTTTAGTTTTACTCATCATGCTTGCAGATGCAGTCGTAGTGCCGGATTTGTTGTGTTTCGAGCGCTGCTGCCATTGCTGATGATGCCGGCTGCTTATCGGGCTCGCGCTGGACGACGAGCCTTTGTCTCCGCGGGGCGAACGACCGCCGTACTGCAGCTGCTGCCCCCTCCCATCCCCCTCCGGATCGATGACGATGGGTCCACCACCTTGTTCCACGTAGGGCCGCACCCCCTTCCACGGGTTGTCTCCGTCGCCGCCTGCCCCTTGCTGCGTCGACGAAAAATGTTGGGTACTCGGATGAGGCAAATAGTGCGGAGGTTGCCGGGCGCCCCCGGAGTCGTTGTAGCGAGACGGGTCATATTGTTGCGAAGAGCCCGCTGGGGGCGGTACTCCGCCGCCGTAGTTGTTTCTGTTGAAACGTTGCTTGCCGCCCGAGTTTTGTTCTTGTTCCGATGCAATGCCCTGTTGCTGTTCGCGGTCGCGCCACGACGAGCCTCCATAACTCGGCGACGGATGCATCGGCGAGGCAGAATACTGGTTCGGTTGGTATTCGTTCACATATCGCCCGTGGTCGTAACCCCCTCTCGACGAGCTGGAAGACTGCTCTGGGTCAGCGGGACCTGCTCCAGGTGGAGGGTTATTGCCGCTGGTGACGACCGGAGCGCTTCCGCCTCGAAACTTGTTTGCGCGATGGGGATGGCTCTTTCCGGTCGCGTATCCTCCTCGTTCGACGTTGTTGTTGTAAGTGTAACTTCCACTACTAGATGAAGCGCCGGGGCCGCGGCCGGTCGCTGCTCCTGTAGCTCCCCTGTATTCGTACTGATTCCACATCTGGTCGTACTGCTCCCCCTGCGGGCCGCGTGGTTCGCGCCGCCAGTTCACTTCCTCACTTCCCCGTTGCTCCACTCGCCGGCGAGCTCCTCGCGGGGGCGCACCACCTCCACCCCCTGCGTGCTGTCGGTTTCTGTTGTAGTCGAGTGGGTTACGAAACTTGCTGTTTTTCCCTCCAGTCGCTTCCTTGCCGACGCTTGCCGGCTGACCAACATGATCGGGGCCGCGGGACGAGGACGACGGTCCACCGGCGTTGCCCCCCCAACCTCCTCCCCCCCGGTGGGGGTTTCGGTTGTTTCGCGGCGGGCGTTGTAGGTCCTCGTCTTCGTCTAGGTCATCCCAATCGAGGTCGGAGTCAGCGTCTCCACCAGGGCCGAAACCACCGAAGTTCAAGTCGCCTCCTGACCCTGGGCCTGCTGATCGATAGTGGTCGGTCCCGCGGTTATTGTACGTCGCACCAAACCCCGCGTAGCCGCCCGACCGGTGGCCTGTTCCGCCAAATGTCCTGTAATTATCGCGTTCTCTGACGCCCGGTGGACCGTAGGACCCATCGTTGTTGCCGGCGCTTCTCCAACTGTACCCTCTGTTACGATATCCGTTGCCACTCCCCGGTTGATGGTGGAAGATGTTGGTGCGCTCCCGCACAAGATCGCGCCACGCGGCGTTGTTACGGTGCAGCATGCGGAGGGTAGCTTCTTCCCCGTCGTTGAACCAGAACACGTTGGTGCCGTGGTACTCCTTTTGTGCGTCGTCGTTCGCATCGGTTTCGTGGAAGTACTTCTTCAATGCCTCGAGAGTACGCATCTGCGCGTCGTGTACCTCGTTTGAGAAGTTGTGTTGTATAATTAATAAAATTCATATTCATCGCGCACTAGCAGGACTTCATCTATTTCACCTTCCTGCTGCGCCATGGAGCTGACGTTGAATTGTACTTCCTTGTGGCGCGGTGCGTGGGAATATGCGTATTTGAATGTAAGGGCGTACTTCCATACTCCGGAGATTGAGATATATGTCGCGGCTTCAGGATTTGCGGGCTTCGAACCACGCGTACGTTACGATGAATCAACAGTTACTTAGGGTAAAATCTAACCCTGAGATTGAGATATATTGACAACTGACTTGCCCTCTAGCTCTACCTAGTTCTACTACTACTACGACTACTACAGCAAAGAAACGGCTAGAAATACAGCGATTCTCCGGTTATCGAAGAAAAACAAGATCAAGATGAAGATCCCCCGAACCTGGCCTCCATATTAATCGCGAAAATAAAAGCAGGAGAAAGGCGAAAAGTAGTACTTGGAGCGTCTTAGTTGAGGCCCAGCGCATCCGTTTTCCATGCATGAGTTGCCCGAACCGGGTACATAATTCCGGCGTGCGGAAGCACATGAAGCAGTACCTGTTGTATATGTATGGAGAAAGGCAGATTTGCAATCTACTTTTGTTGTAGTGACTAGCAGCTGCATCTATACGCACTGTTCGCAGGAAGACGTGCAGGATGCGCGCTCACTCCAAAGCCAAACACTTCTAACACTAACTTACGACAAACATAGTGATATTAGAATTACTTAGTCCCATGTTGCTGATGTTGGCACAAAATCGCACAAAATCTAAATTACTTGTTCCATGAAGAACGCACTTGATTCGTGCAGAAACGAAAAAAATTATGTGCTTCATCGATCTCCAACGTCTATGTATACCCGAGGTTTTTCGTGGCGAATTTGGACAGCGGCAGCGTGAAGAACGAAAGCACGCGACGCACCAGGGGATGCAGGTTTTGGCTCAGTAGCGTGTGCGGGATGTAGGGCTGCTGTTGCTTGTGGACGCTCATGCCGGGGCCGCCATCCACCAGCCACGCGCCCGCGACGTAGTTGTTCAGGTTCTCTGGTACCAAGTAGAAAGAATCGCACAAGACACTGGTATACACGAGATCCGCGGAATCCTCTGGCGTCTGCTCCTGCGAGGATCATGCGACCATGAAAAAAAATATGTTGATCGACGGACGCAACATGTTTTCTGAATCCTCGACGGGTTGGGGTGCGGGGAAGATCCTCTACGTGTCCGTCACACAAACTATTGAACGCAGAAGTAGGCGCCGTGCAGCTGCTTCTGCTGACGAGGTGGACAAACGCATTTTTCAACAATCAATGAAATGATAATTATGAGCAAGAAGTACGTGTACGAGCCCGCTTCCTCGGCGCACCTGGGACCGCTGATCCTGTAGTGCGCGACCCTTGCGTCGTGCGTCGACGTTCCGCAGGCGCGCAACCAGGTCGCGTTCCCAGTTTTCGGCGAGCTCTTTTTGCTTTTCCTCGTCCATATCGTCGGGGCTGGGGAAAAACTCGGGCTGTCCGCGCACCGCCTCCCAGCTCAAACGATGAAACTCGGCGTCCTGTGGTCAAGGTGGTAATGCATGGGCCAGTGCCGTGCAGTGCACTTCTTTGTAGTTGTACCTACTCTAACTGGTGCTACTGGTACTGCAATGCAATCAAACAATATCAACAAAATTTACATACTCACATACAAGGAAGTGAACCGCCACACGACTTAGCTTGTTACCTCCAAAATCGTGTGGTTTGCCAGCAGGAGGTTCAGCATGGTGCCCGCGTTGTACTTCTTGTGGATGTTTTGAAGGTAGCAAACGTATCTAGGCCCCAGGTCGCTGTCATTTCCAGGCGCGGCTCCCTTGTCCCTGCAGTAGTGGAGTTCTCATGATCTTGAAGCGGACCGAAAAAAATTTGCAACCAAAGAAAACGCGTGAACTTTAGCTGCAGAGAGCGAGATGAGTCAGAGCTACTTAGCTACAGCTGGAACTGTATCAACTTCACGATTTAGCTGGAATCAGTGATTTATTTCCTACATCACTCAGACTCAGAAAAAATAAGAACGAGATCATTCTCTGAAATGAAGAACGGAACACGTAGAACCGTTTTGGCCGCGTGCCGGAGGATGACGCGGCCCCAGAAGCGGATGACGACGCAGTCTCTTGTTGGCCTGGGGAACTCGTTGCGCCGTGGCCCGAACTAGACTGGTCCTGCACGACCCGGGTCGTGGGGCGGTTCGGCGGCGTCGCGGGCGGGGATGCGGATTTCCCTTGCACTTGCTCGCCGCTACCCCGCCCCTGCAGCTGCTGCTGGTGACTATTCTGCTCGTAGTTCGCTTGTTGTTGCTCATCTGCGCCGGAGAGACCGGCTTGCGTAGGTGAAGAAGACATGAGTTGACCGCGGCCGCTGCGGCAGTTCCTCACCGATCTAATGGAGGAACAAAGGCGAAGACCGACGTCACCAAAGCTCGCAGTCGGCAGAAGTCCACCACGTCGATGAGGCGCCAGGAGTTTCTCCTGTTCCTGCTGTTGCTGTACTGGACGGCGCACCAAGCCTCGCGACGACACCCTGATGAAGAGGAAAGGTCTGTCGTGCGGGCGCTTGTATTTACTTTCCGAAGTAGTCAGTGGCAGAGGCTGGCTGAACTGAGAAGCAGGCACAACTCGGAGTTCTTGTTGACGACGTTGTCCCAAGAAGAACTACTACAAGTTGTAGATGTAGTTGTAGGTGGCCAGGCTCAGCAGCTTTGAAAAGGACGAAGGCCACGAAAGTTTGCGGGGCGGTAACAAGCTCCTTGCGCCGTTTGCCAGACGCCGCACCAGAAACTGCCCGCCTAGGCCGATATTGGGTAATTAATAGTAGTAGACCCGCCTCGTGGTCCCGCTCCCGCCCCGACCCTGAGGAGAACGAAAACCACAACACGTGTTCTTTTCGCTTTGTTGTCGTTTACGTTTTTTATGTTACCTTCATGAAAGCGTACACAATTCGTGGTGGTCGTGGCAATGATCACAAAGGCGGAGGGTAGTCAATGTCTTGCTTGTACACCACTGCGCAAATGTGAAACTACCGGGGAACTACGAGGATGTTCCCGGTTCCAGCTCGGCTTGCAGAATAAACGCAATAGTTACGAGGCCCGGGGGGTCGCGCTGACGAGGAAATGAAGAGCGACGTCCGAAGAGAAGCGGGTGCCCGAAGAGAAACGCTCGCTGGTTACGCACGTGCAAACCAAGCACGTACACGACCGAGAGCAAGTCCCCACTGACAGCCGTTTACTCCTTCTCGGTCGCGCGCCTCACCAGTCTGACTGCGGGTCCTTTCTTGCACGACGAGTGAACTCGAGCCCCTGCGAGTTAATATGTTGATGCAGTCTGAGTCTGCCTCTGCCGTGCTTCTCCTACCTGTATCTGAATGAGAATGTGGGCCCTGGAGTCGCCGGATTCGAGGCGCGCAACGTTGCCCTTGTTCTGCGTAAGAAGTAATGAATACGAGGGCCCGCACTAGTAAAGAATTAGCAGATGCTGTCTACTTCCTGCTCCGCCCGGTACCTTTATTGTTGCCGTTCTTTACGTGTCGCTGCGGGAGCGGTCGCGTCAGTCCTGATCCTTTGGGACCTGTCGTTCGCACTTGTTGAGGTAGTTGATCCTACCCTGGTGGAAAATCCGCTACGATTATGCGATAGTTTAGGTATCAGCTTTACTTAAGTATATTCGCTTTGTGTTCCTATATAAAAGACGAGCGATGTATAAATAGATACGCGGAAAAAGGCAAAGGCATTCTTTTGAGTCAGTCTCAGGTAGAAGTAAAAGAAAACGTGAAAGCGGCGGCGCGATGTGGTTGGGTCTGTGCTTTTGTACAAACGGTTTATACGATCCTCTAAAACTATGAAAGAATAGTAATTGGAAGACGGCCTCGCCCTCGGCCCAAGTCCCGGTCTCCGGGGACCACCTCCGCTCTGCACCAGGTTCTTCTTCTAGGTCCTGTAACTACTTGCGAGAGACCGTCGACGTCGAGAGGACTCGAGAAATCGTAGTGCTCGGCGTCGTCGTAGCTGCGTTCCTGGTGAAACAAACTACTCCCCTGCTTTCCTTATTCTTTCGGGGGCAAGAAAAAAAATGTAAACGAGGAGGTGGACCTCCACGACTACTTGTGGCTGGTGGTCTTTTGCTTTTTTATGCTTGATAAAGAGGCGGGCTTGTAGTGGTAGTAGTGACTCTGAAGACTGCTCAAACACTACACGTACATGTACTCTTCCTTGTACTAGGCCTAGGGTGCCGCCCGAGGTGGAAAGACACAGTGAGTTGAACGTGAACGGGAGAAGGCTCTTGAAGGCCGCACGACCAAACTTAAGGCTTAATGTTGAGAAAGTTGTCTGCGTTGGTCGAAGTTAACAGGTGGCTCAGCCAGGTACATTCAAGTGCGCAAACTAAAAAACGTCGGAACTAGGCGTGAACAACGAAATGAAGTACAGCTTGTTTACGTTTGAAGACTTAGTAACCGAAAACAAAACGAAGAGTCAAGGAGAGAAAGAAGGTATGCGGGACCAATGTAGTTGGTTACGAGCTAAGGCAACAGCAACTAAGTTTTAGAGAGCCAATAACCGCCTACAACTATTGATGAACCCCTGCTACCCTGTTGGTTTCATTCAATTTTTTTTTTTTTTGATTGGATTGAAGATGTTCATAAGATGCAGCTGCTCATTGTAATTGCTGTAAGTCCTTGCTTTGTGGATGACCATGACGCTACGGATCACGCTGTGTTTTTGCGTACTAACTTATGTTGTGTGGTCGTCCTTGAGCAATCAAATTTTCGCAGTTTGAGAAAAAGAAAAACTCCATTCCGAGAAAACAACCGACAGAAGGAGAGTATCGACGCTATCAAGAAAAGACGGGCAGAAAAAACTTGATTTGAGAGAGGTGGCGAATGCATGGGATGTTGGGGATCGATGATGCATCGATCCGGACATTCACGAACTTGTAGGTATTTCTCAGAAAATGCAACGAAAAAAACATCTGAACAGAAGCCTGCTAGCGGGTTGGGATCTGATCTCGCATGATGAGTGCGTCGAGCAGGCCGCATTTCGTACATTGCCACCAATGGAGCGCACCAGAAGCAAACCACGATCACGCTCCTCGTCGCACGACATGCCTGACTGGTTGAGAACGCCAGCATCGCCAACGCGTTTATTATAGTAAATTCAACATCATCATCGGCGGATGCTTCTGATAGAGACGCTCGCTGTGCGAAAGCGACGAGTAAATCAATGCTGTTGCTCTTGCTGTGACTATCACTATCTTATCTATCAGACTGTTCTTACATTCATAAAAGCGAGCTCTCTCATCTCTAGGATAACGCGCGCAGCCGCAGCAGACGACCCGTGCAAGAGCAAGTATTTCGTTTTTGGGACTACGAGGAAATTCAAAAACTGCAGTAGAAGACAGATGATCAAAAACTACGTACAACAGATTGATGATCAAAGGAGCCGCACTTCTTCTACAGACGACATCTACGTGGTCTTCCTCTTCTTGTTTTTGTTTTTCGCCAAGTACTATTTTGGACCTGCTTGTTCACGGCCCCGGTCGCGCAAGGGCAACGACGATTGCTGTGTTCATTTATATTGTCACAGAAGTAGTAGTTCTCCTGCGTGTTAAGTTGTCCGATTCCACCAGGAGCAGGGAGCCTTCTTGTCGAGGACATGATCTTCGTCCATTACATTTTCGCGGGCAAGAGTTGGGAACGACACTCACCGAAACCAATTTGGGGGCCAACCGCCCCCCCCGCTCGCCCCCGCATCACACACACGTCGCCATCCTGCAGAAATTTTCGCGTTTCGCCATTTCCCATGTCAACCTCGTCACGACCGGCCCACGTGAGCTCCAGCAGACATCCCCGCTCGGATACGGAGGGACCCGAAATAGTGCCTGTGCCGATCAGGTCGCCGGCACGCATGTTGCAGCCGCTCGACGCGTGATGGGCGAGCTGCTGCGCGAGACTCCAGTGCATGTACCTCAGATTGCTCTTGGTAACGGTCTTGTTGCTCTTCGCCGGCGTCTCGATGTCCACGGTGAGGGAAACGTCAAAATTCCCTGAGGTATGAGGAGATGACGTTAGGTGTGTAGAAGTTAGCATTTGCGCGAGAGTACACGCTTCTTCAAAGTTGTTTAGATTTTATTCGCACAACGCTTCTACGTACAGGTCCAGTTTGAGTTTGTGTGGTATACGAGACACCTTTTTTCTGCTTGTTCGTCGAGATGAACGCTGGCGATGCGCAGTCGCCACACGCAAGACAATGAATGTTGAAGTTGATGCAGTGGTGCATCGAATATTAGAAGAAGCGTGGTCCTGGTCGTCATTCACGTTCCACTTCGGCATCACAAAGAAATGAATTTACAATTATTGCAGCGAGTGGCACAGGAAACGATATCAATGAAATATGCTTTTTTTTACAACCTCTACCTTTAGCCCCCTCCTTCTGCTGCAAATATGGAAGCGGCGTAGGGTCATTTTGTGGTGGAGTCGGGACGCGGAAGGGTTCTAAAGCGGCCATCGGGACGATCCAGGGCGAGATGATGGTGCCGAAATTCTTGGCGCAAAACGGTCCGAGCGGTACGTACTCCCACTTCTGTATGTCCCTTGCGGACCAATCGTTCAAGCTGTAGTAAGCACGTAAGTAGTTAAATGAATCAAATTTTTGGTACAACTACAATAATTGGTATTGGTCTTGGTGTACTAGTCATTGAAGATTGGCATTCGTGGTAGCGATACCCGCCGGCTGTACGTAGGCTAGGGATACACGATAGCAAGTAATACTTTCTTGCGTTGTTAGAACAAGCGCGGCTACATACAACTGCACCGGCCCCGGAGTCCGGTGGAAGCACGAAACGCGCCCAGGAGATGGGATCGGATGGAGGAAAAAAATGAAGACAAATCAAAATAAGTAAATACAGCACGAGTCCGAACAAGCGATCCTCAGCCTGCTGAAGCGTTAGAGTGTCGCCCATCTCCATGTCGGGACCTCCTACGAAGGCACCAACCTCGAGCTCGAAATCCACCAGCTTGCTCGGCCCGAAGGACGGCGGGCCATGCGGGGCGTCTTTCGCCACGGTTTGCCCGCAGGGACGAAAAACGGGGGTGCCACTCACCTGCACGGACGAAGCGCGTCCGTGATACCCGACGGGGATGTGTAGCCAATTTGGCAGCAGGGCGTTCTCCGGATCGCGAAACATTTTCCCGACCTTTCAAGGAACCAACGTGAGAGGATGCAGATTTTTTTTTTTCAAGAAACGAAAAGCGACGCCGTGGGCACCACCTCCACCACCAAGAATTATTATGAATCGCCCGTCTGCCTGTATCAGTACTTTCTTACTTTACGTTTGTCGCGTGGTCTCGGCTCGCGTAGAAGTCGGTGTAGTCTCCGATCCTGCACGGGAGGTGCATTTGCACTTCCTGGTCCGCCTCCCCGCCCCCGAGCCTGTCGACCAGGAGCTCGTCCGCTCCGCGAGCGAGGTTGTGCCGAGTGCAGAAGCCGTCGAAGTCCGCCAGGATCTCCTGTAACGTGGTTCGCGTTTCTGCCCACACCGTTTTTTCCTCGGCCATGAAGCTGTTCAGATTCTTGCGTTTCAAGCTGCACGGGATCACGCCCAGGTCCGCGAGGGCCGCGCAGTCCAGAATTTTCGACCCCACCGCGACGCCGATGCGCGTGGCGCCCTCGTGGTAGTGCTTGGACGAGGGCACGAATCCCTTGGTGTTGATCCCATTCCCGTTCGCGGCCGCCGACTGACGGGACCGCTTCGTAGAGAAGACGCCGAACGGCAGATTGTGAATCCCAAACTCGGGGTACTTCTCGGCCTGAAACACAGGGCTCAAAGAACTCGAACTGAAGGACCGCTTGCTGCTGGGAGCACTCGGCGTTCGTGCGGACGACATGCTGGCAGCCAAAAGCGCAAATGCGGCCTCACTGCTCTGATGCGCGATCTTCACAGAGGATCTCGCGGCGGGTGGCGGTGTAGTTGCAACGCAAGTGCTCGCGAGACGATGAACGGACGAGCACACAAAATTCATTTTTTTTTTGTACGGCTATGGCTACGGCTATAGTTCGACTTCGACGTAGTTGTATGCAGCTCTACTAGCTAGAGCTACAGCCAGTACAAGAGAGCACTTATGCCCACAATCAATCTAAAGTTTCTTCACCACGTCGCCGGCAGCTATTTGTGGTGATCATGACAGCTAGCCTGTAAAAAAGTGCTGCACTTTCTGGTACGACGACGATCCAATGCAGTGGAAAATACGATGAGAGCAGGAAGCACAAGCAGCAGCAGCAGGAACCGAACTGGATATGGTCGATGGGACGTCAGCAACTTCTGCTGGCGCTGGGCGCCTGCTCTTTCTCTTCGTATCTTTCTCTTACATGCTCTTGCTCAAGTAGCACCAAAGAAACATGCTTCGTTTTTTTTACATGGGGTTCATACTCTTCCTCGTCGTATCGGCCTGGTTATTCCTTCTCGTATCGGTATCCAGTCGATGCAAAATGATGTACAAAACGGATGGTAGTTGAGTCGAGATGTCGAATAGCGATGGTCAGAACCGAATCTATCAAATGTGTCGTACAGGTACATCCATGTACAAAGTCAGAAATCAAGAACCAACGAGCGTTGTGGTTGTTCTTCTACGTCAAAAGGCACACTGAAGCAAAAATCATCCTACGAGATCGGATCCCTTCGTGCTGCTGATGCAGCAACATCTACCGTAATCTTTTGTGTGATGATGATGTGGAAGTAAAGACTGTGTGCTTAGTACGAGTTAGTTTGTTACCTATTCGTCGTGATCGATGGACATGAAGCACTGCAACGGCATTGCTGCAACCAATGCATGTCGTGCTCGTGTCAGAATTTCCCAATGAGCGAGAGCTGCGAGAGCGAGGACGTCGCAACTACCTCCTGTTCACGCGTCTTCTCCCTTCACGCACGTGCTGCCGTTACTCACCCACGTCATGCGGCAGTCTATCTCGTCTCCAACCTGGAGGTTTATTGGCACGATCTGCAACCGCACCCCGTTCCGCATGGTCTCCGCCGTCCACTGCACATTGTCGCAGGCGATCACAGAGTTGTTCGCGCAGATCTGGCACGCGACTGTGTGCAGACTGTTCACGAGCGGCATGCCTATCGTGACGTCCAAGTCCAGTTCTACCTTGTTCCCACTTCCCGTGAGGAACATGCTCTGCTCCGGGCGCTGGCAGACGCCGGATACGTTTCGCACCTCGAACACCCCGAGGAAGGGACTCGCGCCGACGAGGTAGCCGAAAAACTTCCCGGTGCCGTACAGAATGCCCACGTAAACCTCGTGGGAACGGTCCCAGAGCGCGAGCAGCTTCTGCGAGAATGCGAGGCGGATGCGGTAGTTGCCCGGCTGCCGGATGGTGCGCTTCTGGAGGAGGGAGTCAAAAGGCTTCAGGGAAAATGCAAGGGCCTTCTTGATCACCCAAGACTGCTGGTCGTCCTCCTTGCGCACTTGCAGAAATTGATCTGTTTATTTTTCGGGGGGTTTTCGTCCACTGATTTTCGTCTTTTGATTGCGTTTGCGGAGGACAAAGACAATCTGGTTCATATGGGCGCTTCTGAAACTACAAGTAAGGCTCTCCTTTCAAAAGAAGCACGACGAGCTTCCCATGATAGATCGGATGATGCTAGGATCCGTAGGCCGGCGGCAAGGGCAACCCCGCTCGTACCGCCCCCAGCACGAAACCCAAGCAAATCAGAGAAAATTCATTCGCAGAAATAATCTAAAATGAAAATGCTAAATGCTCAAGCTGCACCCAAGTCCTCGTCGTCGTCTTCTTGCTTCTTCTTTGCAGCGTCGGCCGCCTTTCCACCGTCATTGCTTGACGTTCTTTTCTTCTCGTTTGCCGCTGCGGCTGCTTGTGCTTCCATGTCGGCTATCTTTTCTTTGCCCCTGGCTCGATACTGTCGCACCGGCTTGTTGTTCGGCTTCAGCACTTTCGCCACTACCTTCAGGTTTCGCTGGAGGTTCCGGGCGTCGTCGTCCTCCGTGGGTTCTTTCCCGCTCTGGCGCCCCAGCCCCGCCTCTTCCTTCACGATGGACGCCGCGAACAAAAACTGCACCAGGGCGTCGATGTTCTGCATGGTTTGCCGGAAGGTCTGGCATACCTGCAGCACCTCGTGGTTGTGCTTGTCCCGGTTTGCGTTCCAACGCTCGATCATGCGAATATGTCGGGACCAGGTGGTAAGTAGCCAACTCCACGTTGGAGGTGAGCCGTTTGGTTTGGAGGTAGATATAAAGTGGTAGGCGAGAAAGGAGCCAGGGGGGATGGTGGTAGGACGACCTGACAGCAGGGCAAAAGAGGGCGCCTAGGCTGGCGATTGGTTCGATCGGCCGCGTATAAATGGGGCGCAGGAGAAATGCCACAGCCAATCTTCCCAACCGCGAACAAAAGCCTCATGTGCTGCTTCTGCAGACCTCTTCTTTAGATGACGAACACCAAGAAAGTAGGAGAACCTCGCGAAGAGCCCCCCTACAATTTCGCTATCGTCCCACTTTCGCTATCCCAATCCCACTATAGGCTCTCACCAGCTGGTCCCGCGACCATAGAGCAGGAGCTCGGGCTCGTGCAAAATCGCCAGCGCGTCCTCGTCCAGAAACGTGGTGAGAAAGCCCGTCTCCAGGGAGTTCCACCGCTTGTCCCAGGAGATGAGCATGAGGTAGTCGCGGCGGTGACCCATCTGCAGCAGCGCGTTCAGCATGTCCTTCTGGAACAAAGGCCCTTGATTAGCGTTCCGAAGGTAGTACTCGATCTTGTAGAACGACTCGGTGAAGTTCTCGTCGCCGCAAACTTGCTGGCACTTCAGCGGAAACCACTGCGATGGCCAGATGAGAAGGCGGGATGGGAGATTGTTGGCATGAATGATGATGATAGATCGATGGCATCGCTACGATTTTTGTTGATCAGATAAAATAACGTACAACCGAATTCATAGCATAGATTCAGCACTTTCCGTTCCCACCTTCTTGATGAAATCAAGAAAGGCATTGGTAGATGGTGTACCTCGCCCTCGGACCACGATGATATACTTTAAACTACAAACGAACCACAACCAACCATCGCAAAAACAAATACCTTGATCAACACGTAGAATAAGTCGTCCATGGCGAACTTGGCTGCGCAGAAAAGCATTGCCAGCATGTTCTCCATCAGTGTTCTCTTCGCCTCAAATCCCTGTGGCTCCATCCACAAATAGTCGATCCTCCCAAGGTACACGTAGCGCAGTAACTCCACCACGCGCTCGCCCTGCTCCACGATTTCGTAGCGCTCCGCTAGCCTGTTCATAGAAAAAGAAACGTCGAAAAAGAAAGTTTAGACGTATTGTGAAGAGTGTATCGTCCGAAGTCAGAGTCTGAGTGGTCATTCGCATTTCTAAAAGTTCAAGTTCAATAAAGTATATGGCGCCCGTATCATGATCTTCCACCAGAGGAATGTGGCGGTTTTGCGTTTAAGTATCGACTTACCTCAGCGGGTCTTTTCTTTGTATCGCCCCGATCTGTCCGAACTGCGGGTGCGCCGTCGAGTAGCCCATTTCGTAGGGCACGTGCTCCGGCAGGGTCGATCGGTCGTCGCTGAAGCTTGTGAACGCCAAGTCGTCTTTCAAGCGGTGCAGTTTCTTCTTGTAGATCCAGTCCCGACTTGGCAATGGGTCCTTCTCCACGTACAGCGGTAGCGCCTTCAGGTTTCGCACCTGGTCGAGGAAGCCGGGCACTCGCCGCAACACGTTCGAATGACAGCGAAACAGCGGGCCGTTCTTCACCTGGAGCCCGACATCGCCGGAGCTGGTCTCGACGAAGCATTCCTTAAACAGCTCGAGCACGGTCTCGTGCTGCGAGTTGGCATTGGCCATACGTTCCAAAACCGGAATCATGGGATCTGCGACAACCCTCGCATCCAGCGCCTCGTCGGCGTGGAGGCCACGAATCTTCTTGCGGGATGACATGCTCCTTGGCCGTGTAGTTCTGTCCCGGGAACAACAATGACAATCCGCGGGCTTTGCCAGTGCGGGTGTTGAAGAAGGTGCTCAATTGTTCTCTACATCGATCTAGCTACAACATCTACGTACAAGAACTGGACGAGCAGGTATATTAGTTACGTTTACGTTGCCCTTGCCCGGGCCCGCGCAGTCTTCGTGGGCGACTTCTATTGCACGTTGGCGTTGTTCGAGGAGGAGGTAATACTTCTAGCTCTGTTGCAATGAATTGCATGTAGTTGGCGTTCGAGCATGAGGTATTAAGTTTAAGAATGGATTGATACACGACGCTGGCGCAGATGAAGATAAAACTCTTTTCCACTGACTCCTGAGCAGCGTCTGCACACCAAACGCTCGCGACACTCCACAACCTCGCAATAATTCTTCACGATAGCTCACCGACACCGAACACGACGACAATAAAACCCTTGTGTTTATTCCTTGTCGATCACAAACTCGCACTGTCTCTCCGTCGAGAGCCTCAAAGACAAGAACTCACACTTCTCAGACTACATCTCACTGCTCGTGCTCTCGGCGACTCTCAATTTCAGCACCCGCTCCCCCGCTCCGCCTCCGGAACTCCAATTTCAGCGAATTTCCACCAGATGCAGGAGATCGTCTCCATCGCCAAGCAACGAGGCAATTTCGCCGATGAAACGACTGACTTATGTCCTCAGCAGTGTGTGCGTGCGTTTTTCGCATCAACGAACTACCAGCCGGTTTCTTTGAAGCTGAGGGGGCTGCGAGAAGGAAGGAGATAAAGATCTTACATAAAGTTCGACTGCAAGTGCAACGTTCTAGATAATCTAGAGCTACAAAATTCGCGTTGATGCTGTTGAGTAACTGTAACTACTTCCTCACGCTCACGTGGTCGAATAATGGTAGCAAAGTAGTGTTTATTCGCAAAAACTGTACTACAAGTGCGATTCATGTACTTTTGCATCTGGTCCACCTTTTGGTTTTGAGCTATGCGTGAGCGCTCGCGTAGACATCGTGCTGCTTGGTTCTGTCGGTGTTTCTTTCTGACCCTGACTGTCGCTGCAAAAGCGCGTGCTCGTCGAGTTCAGAAAGGGCACGCCCCAACGTGTCGAGGTCGTTGACCATCTGGCTGTGGTTTGCCGCCGTCTCGTACACCTGCAAAAGTTGATTTTCGAACCCCCGCGGCAGGATCCGGTTTCCGGGCAGCCGCCCGTCGCCAGGCACGCACTCCGGACTGCCACAGAGCCAGAACCGTTCGCCCGGATCAGCGTCCTCCGGTTCTGGCTCGGTGGCAGCCCGGAGCAGCACGAGCTTCTCGCCGGTAGCATGTCCCGTGCCGACGATGAGCGAAACCGGCGGGAGGACCCTCGTAGGCGCAAAATGATCGTCTTGATGGCCCCCGCCCGTTCGTGATCCAGATGTGCCTTTCTTCTCGGTCTCAACGAGCCGTTCCGTCCCGTCCGCTATTCGATCCCAGAACAAATGCGCCGCAGTAAGAGAATTGCGGAGGTGAGCTTCAGCTTTCGCTTCTGACATCCGGTGGGGTACCTTGAGGATTCGCGTCCACGTTTCTGTGTCGTGGAAGTTGAAAAGCGAGCCGCACTCAGATTCACCCTGGTGCAGATCATGGGAACCGCCAGTATCAAAACCTGGGGAAAGCTCTGCGTGGTAGTGCAGCTGATCTCTTCTCCTCCGCGCTGCGGCATCCGTGCGCCAGATGAACGGCGCACCGTCCAAGACCGGACCAGGCCTCAAAAACGACCAGCCATCTCCCAAGCAAGGCAAAGCCGCGAGAAGCGACGGAAAAGGCGTCGAGGACGGCTTTAATCGCTCCAGCGCGGAAAAAAAGCTCAACACGCAAAGCCGATTCTCGTGCAAGAAACGCGAAAACCCGTCGCACCGGAGGACGTGGCTCATTTCCAAAGCCATTGACAGATGTTTCGCCTTGTCTGCTCGTTCTCCTGCATCACGTCGCTCTGCTGCTCTCATTTCGTCTATGGGCCTATCCACATTTTCTTGGAAGGCGGCACCGGGCGCGGCGGGGTGCGAGGAGATATTTCCATCAAAATCAGCCGTATCGGCCGTAAGCGGGGGAGCGGGGACCGGCACAGCGCTATCTCTGATGTCACCAAAATCTCCACCTGCACCTTGTCTGTTCGAAGCAAGTTTGGGTACCCAGCGCCCTTCGGCGTTGTACCGGTTGTCGGGAAAGAACGTGTAGACGCTTGGAAAGCTGAAGTGCGTCGCCCCGTCGATGACGTAGTCTGGATCGCCGTACAGAATATCCATGAGGAAGTAGGGCGTCAGTCGCATCGGCGGCGCGATCAGAAGCACAGAGGACACCCTGTCATTTTGAAACAAGCAAGGAAGTTCACCCCCGGGCTCGCCGTCCTCTTCGCGCTGGTTGTTCTCATCTGCAGTTTCCTCTCGAGGTGAGAATCCCGGACGTGTCATCGGCAAAGGCCGGAGCACTTCTGCACTCGCAGGCCTCCCAAAAAAAGCTCCTCTCACCTGCTGGCGCTCGTTCGCTTTCGAACATTTTGCGAAGGCGTACGGCAGGACAGAACCAGTTGCAGTCGTCGTGGCTGCGGCGGCTGGCGGGATCGCCGCTTCACTGTCGCTTTTTTCTGATGTCCGCTGGTGCTGCGTTGAAGCTGCGGTTTTGCTCCTGGTCGACCTTCCGCCAGCGTCTTTAAGCAGGTAGTACACGAGCAGCAGTGCCCCGAAGCTGTGCCCGATCACTTGTGGTTTATTCGCTCCACCGTCCCTGTGCGCGTTCTCTCGTGCCACGCCATCAATGAAGCTTTCGAGCTGGTCCGCGATTTCCACCGCGGGTCGGCGCCAGTCGTACAAAAACTCGTAGTACGGACGGTCCTCCTCCACAGCGATGCGCCGGAAGTATTCCTGCATCAGTGAATGTCCACCGTGCAACGTAAAAAACCCGAACAACCGATACGCGGAGACGAGGGAGGTGGGGCGAAAATCGTCGGTCGCTAGTGTGAGGGTTCCAGCACCATCAGCCGCTGCATTTCCTCGCATGGTCGGGTCTCGATGATGTTGTTTCCGGTCGTCTTCGTCGTGGTCCGCCACACTACGACTACTAGAAAATGGCCGTCGCAAGGCGCGGCGTTGCGCATCCAGATCCACCCACTCTCCGCCAGTGTCCAGCTGCGAGTTGCGGCGCGGATGCAAGACCCCTTTGAAAATCGAGGTCACCGTGCCCCATCCCACGTCCTGGTCCCGGATGCGGGTGCGGCAGCTCTTTAGCCTCGAACCCTTGTACCCCGGCACAAAGATGATGGGTGGCAAGGCGGCGGCTGGGATCGTTTGTGCCGTGCTTCCTTTCGCGGCCGATGGCGATGTTGGACTTCTGCTACCCTCTGCAGCTGCCGCAGACGCGGCCGTAAAATGATCAAGCTGATCTTCCCGAAGCTCCCCTCCATGCTCGTCGCGTCCTCGACGAAGCAGCCGCCTAGCCTCCAGCGCACGCGTTAGTTTCTGTCGGTCTTCGTACCGGTGACGCAGCTCCACAAGGACACACAAAGACACTGCCAGGGCGGCAACATGGTACCGATTTGCGGTAGTTGCAGCGGTTGTCGTCATTGGTCGCGCGGCCGGGGTTGCGGACGCAGGCTCCTGCGGCGGCTCTTGGACGTCGTCGGCGAGCCTATTCTTCACGGGCGCCAGGGACAGCGGTAGAACAGCGACCAAGTTGTGCCGCAGATGACTTCGCAGTGACGCGGGTCGCTGCGAGGACGCGGGGAGGGGCGGCGCGATATTGGCCATACTCCGGACTTTGGCGCGGATGGCGCGGGGCAGCGCCGCCACGTCGCGGAAAGCAGTCGCACGAGATGACGAACCACTCATGCTGCGCTGCTGCCGCAAGAACAGTACCTTTTTTTATAGATTGAGATAATCTTCTTCTTCATAACGTCCTCACACCGGCCTCCAACGCCTGTTGGACGTGTTGTGACCGCTACTCGTGATTCTGATTGCTACCCTACTTCTGATCATCATCTGCGCACTTGGAGCAGGTTCAGGGTGCACCTCAACTCACAGAAAATCCGACCCTGGCTCACACTCAGAGCGTATTCATCGATGTCAATATCACCAGAACGAAGCACACAGCGAGACAGAGAACAAGTGCGCGAACGACTTCAGAATGAGTGCAAGTAGAATTCAATATTTATTTATTTATTTATCTGT
>RXOD01004151.1:0-27578 GCA_005223375.1 Amoebophrya sp. AT5.2
CCCCCCCTTAACCCCCCTCACGATGATGAGAGTTTTTCTTCTCCATATAAGGGTAGGTTAATAAGTATACGTATAGCTGCAAGCGACCGCTGAGTCTGAGTGATGCTGACGTCAGTTGGAGTTGTCTGTGGAAACCGAGGTAAACCCTCACTCGATCAGGACCCTTGTGGTCCTGCACCAATAATCGTCAGGGTTTCAGTTTTGTTCGGGTTCTTTTCCCTGCAGAAACTACCGAATGAAAGCTCATATGTCCCCGGCTGTCGATGGCGCCGGGTAGTACTACTAGTTTGCGATGTTTAGTTTGAATATTTGCGACGAGCGCGGTTGAAGTTGATTGAAATGTTTTCCAATGGGGGTTTTTTGGTGGTGGTGCTGCAGTCCTACTGTACTAAGTAGCCTCTATTCGTCTTCACTTTTTATTGATGATCAAGGATGATTCACTGTTTCTGGATCGACCAAACGCGAACGATGCCTTCTTTACTTAAGAGCAATGCCAATGGTCTTCGACGCATAAGAACTCGCGGTCCACCTCACACTCTGTTGATGCTTCCTGCGATCATCTTCACCGCTGGATTGATAGTGTGATCTATTCTTTCAGAGATTGGTTTTGGTGGAGTGCACCAGTTTGGTGTCATTAACTTTTGACAGCCAGTGTCTTCGACAGGCTGTCGAGCTCATCTTTCACTGCGGTTGCTGTGCTCATTGCTTTTTGTAGGAAACCAAAACTATGCAGGGCCGGTGCACGTCGTTCATTCGCCTTTCTTTCTGCTGCCGCGGCAGCTTCGTCAGCCGCTTCGTCCCACGATGACGTAAGCAGCTGCAAGGCAGAGGGGCGCAGCTGTGCGTTCATCTCTTTCATTTTCAAGGCCGGGTCGTTCATTTTGATTTTCCTTCTAGTACTGCTCTGGTCGCTTTCGTTAGTACGGAGCATGTTCTGAGTCGTGGGGCTTCCAGGCGAGAGCGGAACGCGAAACCGGAAACCGTCAGACGCCACTGGTCCTCCTGGTCGTGGAGAGCTACGGCGCGCCCTGTTTTTTCCATCATGTCTGGTAGGTGAGGATCCGCTGTTTTTTTCTTCCAGCGCCTCCAGCTGTTCTTCGATTCGCGCCACTTGCTCGTCAATGGTCGACTCCAAAGGCTTCTTCGAGTCACCTCTGCGGGTCGCGTCGCCGCTCCGTAGCTCGACGTCGATTGCGGCACTACGGAGCAAGAGATCGACCATGTGCGGTCCTCCTCTAGTACTGCCCCGGCCGTTCCGAAAATCGTTTTTCGCGGGACTTTGCTGGTGGGCGGGCGGTGCAACATCAGCGGGGCTGAAAATTGGGCTCCGCAGTTCATGTTCCTCCGGAACGATGTCGATAGCATCTTCGCGCGCGCCCGGCGATGCAGTTATGGGTCGGATGGCTGCGTGAAGAATCGAACGATTGCGCCCAGCCCCAGCATTTGCATTAGGTTCAGGAGCGGACGAGGACGACTCCTTCGACGAGGAGAGCGGGTAATCCGTCGTGGCTCCCCCGCCACTATCGGGAGGAGCTTCGTCCGCTTTTACTTTCTGGCTGTAGTCGTGCTTGTCCTTGGCGTGGGAGATCGCTTTCCGCAGGTCGCGCTCCATCTTGGTCCAAGAGCGTGCGGATGGCGACCGCAACGGAGACCGTGACGGAGATGACCGCGCGACCGCGTAACGCCGGTCACGTTGTCGTGAGGGACTTACTGGCGACGTAACTCGGACGGGAGACCACGCTGCCGGCGCGCCAAGGAGTGCGACAGCTGTCGATGGGGAAGATGATCGTTCATCCTGCACTTCTTCAGGGAGTTCGTGAACCACCTTGCTGCCTTGCTTGTTCGTTATTCCGAGCCGTCTTTCCAGGTCCGCAACTTTTCTCTGCAGTGCCGCGATGTCTTTCCGACCACTCTCCAGCGTTCCACGCGCTGCGGCTAGGTCCTTTTTCGCCTGCTCACAAGCGCGCGCGCACTCTTCGCCTCTTCGTTTCGCGTCCTGGAAGTACGTTTCCAAAATCTCGCACTTCCGCTCCAGCACCTGTTTGTCCTTTCCCCACCCGTCCTTTTCTGTTTGCCACGCAAACTCCGCCGCCGCCATTTTCCCTATCTTCGCCTTCAACTCGAGATTTTCGCCTTCGATGTCCGTGATCGTCGTTTTTCCGGCCAGCGCGAGTTGTTCCGTCGCTTCCGCGTGCACCTTCGATTCCTGCAACTCGGATTTCAGTTCCGCGATGTCCTCCAGCAATTTCGCTTCCGTTTTTTCCTTTTTCGCCTTCCACGTACCCTTCACTTGTTGCAGTTTTTCCTTCGCCAGCTCTTCGCAACGGTGCTGCTCCTGCTTCACCGCGTGTTCAATTCGCTCCTCTACATCCTCCTTTGTGAACAGCCTTGGCAGCACCTCCGCCTCGAACCGCCCCAACTCGTCCTGCAGCTTCGCGTACTCGACGTCGCGCCACCGCGCCACCTCTTCCGCGAGTTCTTCCTTCTCGCGCTCCAATTTCTCGACCGCCTTTCCGTGCTCGCAACCCAGCCGCTCCGCCTGCTCCTGCAGCTTCATTTCGCTCTCAGCGACGAGCTTGCTCGCACTGGCCTCGCTAGCAGACGCAGCGGCCCTCCGCTCGTGGTCAAGGAGAGAGCGGAGCTCGCGAATTTCGTCCTTGTGAGCACGTTCCAGGGACAGCACGCGCCCCTCGAGCTCGCCGGCGCGGTTATCCGCGGCTTGTTTCTCCGCCGCGACGGACTTCAGAGCGGAAATGAGAAACTGGTGCGGATTCGCGTTTCTTCCGGTTGTGCCGTCAACGTCATCGTGGATTACTGATGCTTGCTGCAGTTGCTTGTTGCGAAAGTTTACGTACAGCTCGTGCACCGACTCCGACGCGGACGCCCCTAACGCGTTTCCCTGCTTACTGCGCGAATCTGCAGCAGCTTCAACGTCACTGCCAGCGAGCGCCGCAGCATCCTCAAGCAGCACTTTCGTCACCTCGTCCTCCCTTTGTTGCACCTTCCGCTCGCGTTCATCCAAACAATTTTTTTGCGCGGTCAACTCCTCCGCCCGGTGCTCGAGCAAGCCCTGTCTCCGCTCTAACCCCTCCTCCCGACCGTCCAACACCTTCTTCCGGGCCGCCGCATCGTGCTCGCGCTTTTCGTGTATTCTCACCTCCCTTTCCCTCTGCTTCAGCAACCCGTCAATCTGTTTTTGCGAAGCCGCGTTTTTCGCGCGCAGCACCTCCTTTTCCGCTTCGTCGGCCTCCACTTCGGCAGCAAGGAGACGCTTGGTCTTCTCCACAAAGGCAGATCGTTGGTCGTAGAACTCCTGGAGAAGCTGTTGCTGCAACGGGTAGCACTTGCGGCAGAAAGCGGCGGAGGCGGACGCCGGCGTCAGAGGGTTATTTTCATCCACCCTTGCGCTTGCCTTCGGGAGTGAAGTGGAGGGAGTTTCGAGATTTATTCCGTCCGAAGATGTCGAAGCAGGCGCCATGTTCGTTGTAGTCAGGAACGAAGATGATTCATGGTCAGTTCAGGTGAGTAAACGGCGTGAGTGAGAATGAACAAAACAAAGAGTAGCTACTGACGTCCTGCGCGTCCACGCTTTCTTTCGCGTTGCCGTTGAATTTGAACTGACGTAGCTGAGCTCGATTGAGTCTAGCCCTGGCGTTCATCATCATCATCTCGAAGTTTGTTAGAGCCCACTTATATTATTTGATCTAAGCTCCTGTAAAGCTTTAGCTTAAGTTTAAGTTTTTAGCTTACGGTTAAGCAGTAAAGCTTAAGGATAATCTCAACCCGCTATGAGAACCGTAGTTGGATGTATGTACGAGATCTACTATGTATACCTCCTTACAGTTACACTTACACCATCACCACCAAGCTCGGCCCGGTTCTCTACTAGAGTGATTTTTTTTTTTGATGATTTCGCGAAGGCTCGTGTTGTTTCTTTCTAAGCCGCTCTCGAAACGTCGTGCCACCCCTCGCGTTCTGGGGCCTCTCACTCCAACCCGATGTACTACGTCGCTCATCAACAAGACTCCCGCTACAACGTCTCAAGCGAGCTCATTCGGTTTTGCCCTCCGTTCTTTCCTTGATACGCCACGGACCAACTCTAGCTGATGATGAATCAGCGGACGCCGTCGCCAACGTAGTAGTTCTCACTACTGGCGCAGGAGTGCTGCAGCTATGAGCATGATGTCGTTGATGTAGTGCTTCATGTGTATGTGACCAAAACATTGCCACGACCCTGCTGTGTGTTGGAGATGATGCGAAAAGCATTTCTGAGTCTGAGTGCCGGCGGAAGTTCAACTGTTGAGGAGCGAGGCCCCTTCTGTCTCGCGACTTCTCGATGTCGTTCTTCTTGCAGAATTACTCGAGAGGGATCTGTGTGATGTTTGTTGTTCTTGATCTTGTTCCTAATAAACCGTCATGTAGATTTACACGTCATGATTCATCATTCTTCACCTAGTCCCACTCCCAGCCATGCGCAGAACTACAACTAGAGATGTACTCAGATGCGGCTCGAGCTCGCTCTTTTCTATCTTCTTGCGTTTTCCTTTTCGGGGTACTATCGATCGATGGTATCCATGTGCTTTCTTTTTACACTGCTCGAGAAGCCGCTGGTCTTCCATACTTCTCAAGACCACGCTGCTCGAGAAGCCGAGCCGGCGTGGCCGACGACGATGCTACTTTCTTTCATTGATTTTGCTAGCGCGAAAAATAGAAAACCAACCGACGGCCACGGCGACGGCCACTGGACCCATTTATGACTTTGACTGCCGCCTGATCAGTTCTTGCTGTAGTTTCGTCACATACCGAAGCGTCTCCAGTGCTCGCAAGCAGTCGTCTGCAACTTCGGTCAAGACGGCACTGTCCGCGTCCCCCAGAACATCGCTTGCGGACGCTCCCGAAAGTAGACGCTCCAAGCGTATCCTCGTTGCATGATCTGGCGCTTGCATCCGGGGTCCCACCTCGCAGCGTCCGTTCGTCTCGACGACGCCCTGGCGCTTTATCGTAGTTGACAGTCGCGGTTGGCACCTCCCTGGCGAGCAAGACCCCAGCATCTTCGGCGACGATTCCTGGCTCGTAGCGGTTGCGGCGCTTATCCTTGCTGGATTCATTCCGAGGACGAGTCCTGCATCGCTGCCGTCGTCGGCGCCCGCAGTCTCGCCTCCTCCGGCTGGTTCTTGTGAGGGCGTCACTTGCGGTGCGCGAATATTGTCATTAGAGAAGAGGCCGTCGGAGATGCGTTTCACTGTGCCGCTGGTTGGGCTGACAAAGACGCCCTGCATTTGCGCAAGCTCGTCCAAGGAAAGCGGAAGATTTCCATCCACTTCGGCTTCGGCTAGTAAAGCGTCGCGCAGCTTCAGTTGCATTTCGTCCGCCGGGAGGGGCCTCGAATTCTCCCGCGAAACGACGCGCGACCGCGGCACAGGCAGGCGCGCCAGACAGTTCTCGAGATAGCTCCCGTCCGAAAAGGAGGGATCGCGCTCCATCTTGGTGGCCACGGACGACTTGCCGTTGGCGACGCCTTTTCCGGTCATCCCGGTCGTGCATGTTGCCTCTTCAACAGATTGCTCATCCCCGTCAGCAATATCCTGCCGTGTGTTGGACAACGACCTCGAGCGCTGCTGCTGCAACTGAGCTGTGGACTTCAGCCGGGTAGGTTGTGGCGACGCATGAGAACCTCTTCCCGGCCCCTCTGCTAAAGTCAACATCGGGTCGCCTTCGGTTGTCACAGAAGCTGCGCCTGGTGGAATGGAAGATTCAAATCCCCGTGTAAATTTTAACTTTTGGAAGTTATTGACCACGTACTTGTTGTACTACCGACACACAGGAAGAGGTGGAGCAGTGAGGTCTTGATGGCGAAGGTGGTCTACCTCGATAGCGAATACAACAGAGCTACCAGCATCACGGAAGTGGGCAAGAGCAGGGTTGGGAACAAAAATGGCCGTGTCGAATCGAGTAACTCTAACTTCTGGTGCAAAAATCGAGCGAACAAGCAGCACCGTCAGCCGGTCCGCCCGCCCAGGCAGCTGTGCAGCTTGAGCTTCCGGCGCCGCCCATAAAGCTGCTTGTGGCCATACTGGCCCCCACACTTGACGGCGGCGACACAGCGCCCATCATACTTGGCCGCAAACCTAGTCGTGCGAGCGTGTCGTTTCGTATGGACATCTTCGTATCTCCGGCGACAGCGACGCGGTGCTGCTGAGTGCCTTCATGTTGCCCGCCGTTGGATTGCGGCTGCGCTGCAATCAAATTCTCGAGATTATTGAGATTCCGCCGCTCTTCCGCATCCCAGTCGTAGCTGCCGTTGGAAGAGGCGCCATCGTCTGAGAGCGCGTCGTCACGATCATGTCCGGGGTTGACGTGGACGTCGACCATGATGACTTTTTTGTCTGCCTCGTTCTGCTCTGCTGGAGAGGCACTGAATTTCTTATGGTGAGAATAAGGACGTTGACTGCCTAGCTTAGTACGTGATGGTGATGCTGGTCAAGTCATGGTGTGTTGGAAGTGGAACCCTGGCGACAAATAAATTTCGTGGTCGTGGTGGCACTTGCGTGAATGAATTATGGGAGGTAGAACAATTTTCATTCCGCGGTAGTATGTACTAATTGCATCTGACTTTGAATGTCAGTGACAGTGTGCGAGTATAGTAACGAGCCAGCACCAGCAGGCGCTGGAGCAGGTTTTCTATGCGGTTGCAGCACTGCTTCTGCTGTTGGTTCTCGTATTCACATGATCATGAAGAAAATAGAAGTGCGTGAGCTATACTTACACCCTACATCATGATAGATTAAAATTACTGCTGTATCGACCAGATTGCTTTTATTGCTTTCGAATGGGGGGCGGGCCCATCAACATTGCATGTATTCCTGTTGCAACATTCATTGCGGCATGGGAACCATTCATTATGCGGAACGGAACATCTCTTCTACAGGCAAAAGCATCGGCACGACCGAGATGAGCGACGCGAGGGCTCCTGCTGCAGACGCCGTCTCATCAACCATTGACTCATCTCTCGTCACATCAGTTTTGGCAGGAATAGCCACGACCTTTTCTTGTACTCCGCGTAGCCGGGTTTCTTCATCAGTGAGCTTTCCTTCTGGAACATGTTCACCGAGAACAGGCCCAGCCATGCGAACGCCAGCACGAACAGCGGCGACAGCTCGATCCAAAGCGGTCTCGAGGTGGACGTCGTGGTCTCAGTCCCGGGCTCTGTCGTGCTGCTACTGGAGAACCACGCCGTTCCCAGCACTACGTCGATCGGAAGGGACACGACTGCAAAGCTGCCGTACAGAAGCATTTCGCCCAGGTAATTCGGATTGCGGTTGCTGTAGAAGATGCCGTCGCTGATGAGGAGCTTCTTCTTCTTCACCAGCTCGCTGTCTGCGTACTTGAGGGCGATAAACTTGTGTGTGTCCGCCACCAGCATCATGCACACGCCGATCACGTACGTGAACACACAAGCTGCGTCGCGGAATTTCGCCACCTTGTTGTACGGCGGCTCAACACCGAGGTCAAGTTCAGAAGGTGAAATAGAAACCCGTGGTCTCGATATCAGCACCACCGGCGCCAGCCAGTAGAGGCCGCAGAAGACCGCCGCCATCAGTGCCGAGCCGAGCGGTACGGGTTGCTGGAACCGCACATCCGGACACCAGAGCTCCTTCAAGCACCACAACACCCCGTAGGACCCGTGCAGGGCGGTGTACACGCAGTTCGTGGGCGAATAGTTGTCGAAGTAGTGCATCAGGAAGCAGCAGAAAAAGAGAGTGGCGCCCTTGAACGCGTTGACGACATAGCAGAGAGGGACGCGAGGAAGGAAGATGTAGTTGCGGCAAAGGGAGTCGCCGAAACCGAACCCCAGGTAGTACACGAGCGCTCCCCAGTAGTCGGTGCAGAAGACGTGCAGAAGCGACTTCTTGGCGGACGGAACAGGAGTTTTATTTGCGGAGGTGGGAGTGGTAGCTGTTTGGCGTACAACCTGAGGGGATGCTGACGACTTTCTCTTGTCGGTCGCGCCGGCGTTCGTGCTGCGACTCCGCTTGCGACTCGACATGAATTCACTTCCTTCGACGTTCAATGAGCTGCGACCTTTCTAGAGAGCAAGCGCAGGAGCTCTGCGACTACGACATCTGTAAAAGTAGTCAGTCTGAAAGTAGAAGCTAGAAGGCTGCTGGAAGTGGTACCCGTACGCGTACCGCGTAAGCACGAGACAAGTAAATCTTTTCCGAGTGCATCAACGAACTCGAACTTCTTTTGAAGAGCGATCAGAATCAGTTTCAGCTCATCTCCAGAAGCAGTAGAACAGTTGTTGATGTATACTGCGAGTGCGACGTGTGAGACCGCCTAAGTATGTATTTTCAAGCTGCGTCGAGACAATTTGGATATCTTTGCACAAGAACAACTTTTTGCGCTTGATGTGAAGATACCGATGGCGGTGATGCTCTCGCGTGATCGCGCGAGGTGTCCGGCCCAGCGGATGCCAGCCGCATCTTATTGCGCTTATTTTTTTCCTGCATTTTTGAATTTCTTTCCGAGGTCTCCTTTCGCATCCTCGAAAACGATTTCCACCTTGTCCACCCTTCGTTTTGTGGACAAATCATTCTCCAAGCCGACCTCCGCCGCACCCTCTGGGCCCTTGTGACACCAATTCTCCAGCTCGTCCAGCTTATCCTGACGCGAGATTTTTCCGTTTTTTTCGAATTCAACGTTTGGCTCGGTTATTGATTCAGATTCCTCCAACTAGTATGAATACTTCGGTGATGATGTCCAGACAATCAATAAAAGCCAGTGAGACACTTTACCTTCGGTCCCTCTGCGATTATCTCCACGCGTCCGTCTGCCAAATTCCACGCTGCTCCCACCAGCCCGAGCATATCAGCCTTTCGTTTGGTGGAGTCGCGGTAGTAAACCCCTTGCACCTTCCCCGTTACGAAAATGTGCGCACGGTGCATCATGATTCTGCTGGCGTTGTCTTCGACGCCCTCGCCGCTGAATTTCGAGTTGGTGTTGATCCGCTGGAAGCGATCACGTTCCTCCACCGCTTCAATGCGCCCGTGTGCCTGCTGTTCCTCGTCTGTTCCCGTTGACGATCCGGGGACGGAATACGCACTGCAGCTGGTGCAGAGCCACCTTCCCGAGCCAAATCTCGACTCGAAACTGCTGAGATCAACGGAAACGGCCAGCAGGAACCATACTAGCTCTCGGCTGCCCCAGCAGCGGGGCGGTCTTCCTACAGTAAGGTTTGCAGGAGCAGTAAGGTTTGCAGTCGAGCGCTCGTATCGCTCCTTAAGTAGCATGATCTACTTCCTCGCGCTCAACACTACAACGTAGACGAGTGATGACGTGGAACTCCTTGGCTGTCGATGTCGTCCTACAACTCTTACATACTGTGGCTGGCTCTGGGTATTCTCTATTGTCGCCTCGCGTAGTGGTAGTACTGCAGGAGGACCAGCACCAGGCTCTTCACGTTCTGGATTGCTCGCAATCTCCAAGCTACTGCTCTCTCCGCTGTTGTCTCACTCATCTACTCATCTGCGTCATGCTCATGGTCGGTGCATGCTCGAGTCCTGAAAGAGCAGACTTCGACTGGCCGATGCCATAAGAAAGTGCGGCTAAAAATCCACTGCCATTTGCGATGGTCATGCTTCCGCGCGTGCAACGACTATCCGTGGGCCGGGGCCACCCAGCAGAGTATTGTTAGTGTATCAGGTTCACCAGGGCCAGGGGGAGGGGGTTGTAGTAGAAGTAGTTCTACGGTACTTGTTTAAGATAGTAGTTGTACGTAAGTACTCATGGAAGTCGGATTCGTTTAAGTTCGTTGTCCGATCCTGCTTAGCTGCTTGATATCGAACAAAGGAAGACTTCTACCTAGTTCTTACAAAAGACTTCTACGTTCTTGTCATCAGAACCCCCTCTGCTTCATGAGCGTATGGCGCTTGAGGCGCTCTTCCTGCAGCTTCAGCAGAAACGGCGAGGGAGGTTTCTTCGCGGTCGGGCGGTTCACGTCCTCCTCCTCCGTTCTCGGGTGATCTGCTGCTGCTGCCGCTGTTGGTCTCGCTTGTGGATCGACTTCCATCTGCGACTCGGGGTAAAAAAGTTGCGGAGGAGGGGGGTCATTCTTGTTGTGATTCCTGATTCCCTCTCGTCCCGCGGCGCTCCCAGTCTGACTTTCGATTTCGTCCTCCTGTGCAAACGCGAAAGATGACGAAGCTGCAGCGGGGTGCGGGCGCGGTCCAGCAGAGGAAGCTACAACAGGTGCTGCTCCTTTTAGTGACGATGTCGAGAATGCGTGCGCGACTCCCATCGACGCCGGCGTCGTGGACACAGCAGTTTCGAAGTTAGATCCCGTGCGCGAAAATCCTGACGCTGTGGCTGTCATACTCAAAGGGGGCGCAAACGCAGTCCGTGCAGCGGCGACCGCGTTTCCGTGTGCGCTGAAAAAAGTCACGCTGCCGTTTCCCCGGTCGATGGACGCATCAGCAACGTTCACACTGGCAATCGTGATTTCGTGACCTTCATTTGCATTTGGCTGCAAATATGGGCCAGGCCCAGCGGCTCCCGGTCCTGTTGCTGGTCCCAGTCCCAATCCGAAGCCTAAGCGGCCACCCATACTACTACTAGTCCCATCGTCGGGCGTGTGAAAGGCAGCTCCCGGGACGCTTTCCTCCAGATCAAATGGCGAATAGCTAGTGTACAACTTTTTCACGCTCGCTTGCTCTTGTCCTTGTTGGACCACAGTTGGTATTGCAGCGAGCTTTGGCGGCGTCGGTATTGCTGGAGTTGGCGGCAGTTGCGATGGCTGTATTGCGACGGCCGACGCTCCAGATACCTGGAGCTGCTGCCACTTGGCGCTGGCGCCGGCGGTCGCGAAGCCCTGCCGGGGCGGAAGAGAAGGTGGCGGCGAGGCGCGACGACTGACGCTAGCGCTGGGGAGAGACGCGAGGTCCAGCTCGTCGGAATCAACTGGTCCCGGTGGGCGCGGATCTACTCGGAGGTCGTCTCCAAGCTTCGCGCAGACCGCAGTATGGGCAGATTCGTCTATGACCTCATTTTCCTTTTCCACCTCCGCAGGAGCCGCAGGAGCGCCCCACTCGGCTTTGTCTCGCATCTGTTGCTGTTCCGTCACGAATTTCGCGGCCTCGGAAGCGACCTTCGATTGGGCTGCACCTGCAGGCGCTACCAGCACCGTACTAAACACAGCCGCGTTCTTCGCGTCAGGATCCGGAAATGGAGATGCGAGTCTCCTACCGTTTTTGCAATCGAGATCGACTTCCGGCGGCGGACGGTACGCTTCCAATTGCACAACACGCTCGAGCTCGTCTCCATGCCGATCTCCCGCCTCATGGTCGGCCAAATCCTCATAGTCCGCGGAAGCTGCGTCTTTGTCAGCCTTTCGCTGCTGCTGTTCTTTTTCCTTCATTAGCTCCGACGGAAACACCAGCGGTGCGAGGACGGACGCCGCGGTACTGGGTGCCGAAATTCTTTCACTAACTCTAAGTCCGCCTCCGCCTCCAGTCGAATCGCCATAGTTCGCCCGCGCGCCACGACCGCCGTCGTAGAAGACAAAAGCAGTAGAGGACGACGCAGCGGCATTTTCCTGCGACGCCAACACGGTCGGCGACGTGCGCGTCGACGGCGCCAACGGTGCTATGGAGCTCGTGCTTCTGATTGCTTAGAGGTTGAAAAAACCCAGGTCGTGGTCCAGGTTTAGGTTTAGCCGATATCGTAACACCCCTCCTCGGATTACCCATGGCCGTCGGCGTCGCCCAGCGATAGCCGGCTGCTAAGGGTCCATCACGCCGCACTTGGTCCCGTTGCGAATAAACCGACACCAAGCAATAGCAGGGTGCTCACTGGTACTGGCTTCCTATGTCTGTGCGGTATGGGCAATGGGTATGGGAACCATCGACCCAAGAAGCCGCAGCCTCCTCGGCAGGGCCAGGGGGCCATATCGCCTACGACTGCGCTAGACTCAGATCTAAACCCCATAGCCCTGTTGGTGTTGATCCCCCATGATCCCCGCTGAAGGGGAGAGCTACAGCAAGGAGAAGCACTCTCAGCAGACCTAACCCTGGACCTGAGCCTGAATTTATTCAAGCCTTAAATTGCGGTCAGCGCGCGTTGCTCGATCTCATCGAATTTATTTCTCGCTCCGGCTGCCGAGCCGATAACCCGATCCCTCGTCCAGGGTGACGGTGGCGCTTCCGTCGGTACTGAGGCCATCATGTTTCGCACGCGATCTTCGTCCGTCTGGATGCGCTGGAATATCTTCGGAGCAGGACGAGCAGGAGCAGCTCCGGCTGAAGATGAGGGTGACAACAAGATGCCCACCATGCTACTTGTGTTTGCTCCAGCAGCGCCGCGCATATGCATCTCGGGCGAACGCGATTTCATCCCCCTCTTCAGCGAGTCGCGCGCCAAATCGAGCTTCTTGGTTGCAGTCGTTCGCGCACGGAGCAGCAGTGGATCCAAATCCTCGTCAGCGTGGCGGGACTTCGGGCGCGGAGACCACTTCGTGAATTCTTCGACGGCAGATGCCGTCAATCCACGACCAGCTGCTCCTGCGACGTTTGGATGAGACAAATAGGTCGGCTTCGTCAATCTCGACGGCTCATGCCGCAAAAAAGCCTGCTCGGACGGCAGCCGCATCCGGTGCAGGTGGTAGTCGTAGTTCAGTGTTGTGTAGGAAGGCTTCGTGAGTGCAGATTCCGCGCTAGGGATACCTGAAGCACCCGCTGTAGTACGTCCTACAGCTGCCACTCTACCGCCGCGAGTGGTGGGGGGCGATGACGACTTCCGCGAAGCGTGCACTTGTGCCAGGTACTTGTCGCCGAGAAATAGGTTATGTAGGGAGCGCTCTCGAAAGAGGATCGCGTCTGCGTTTTCGCGCCACGCGGCCTTACTGGCGTTAAAGGTGCCGGTTGTTTTCAGATCGTCTTTGGAAAGAGGCACAACGGCCTCTTTCAAAATTCCACTGCCCGTCCCAGCGAAGGAAACATCACCTGTGACACTGGTACCGACTGCCGCAGCTCCACTGCCGGCACTGCCGGCGCTGCCAGCTGCTGGGTGGTCCTGGTTGTTAGCATAATCCGCATCCATACCGCGACCACCACCGGCGTCCCCAGTACCGGATCCAGAGGCAGAACCTGTGGCGGCGGAGGACGACCCGGCCGCTGCAGAGCCGCTCATTGTACAACCGGAGTTCAAATTCATTTTGTTGTTCTGCGCGTTTGACGACGGATTCTTTCTTCCTACGCTGGCCGCGCGCAAAGCACCCTCCGCCCGTCCTCGTAGCAGCGTGCCCGTGAGTAACGCGTCCAGTTCCTTTTCGTAGTCATCGGCCTGAAATTGCGGCTCCGACCGGGACGTCCGCAACCGCGTTTCGGGTGCGGAGGGCGGTGCCATGGCCGCGATTCTGGACGATGGCTTCGATGGGAAGTCCGCAAACATCTCGCCAGGCGTTGAGAACAGTGCGGCTCCAGCAGCTGTGCCGCGGCGATACGCCACGGCGTTCTTGTCGGGCGAGTTGCTTCGGGTGCGGGTCGAGAACTTGTCTGGCGAAAGAGGACGCGTCAGAACTGAAAAAGGAACGAGATCGGTTGCAGTGCGGAACTTGGAAGCGGTGTCGTGCGTGACTGCTACATGATTTGATATCCGACGTTTTGACGTACGTACAAGAAGTACCATGTTGATAATCATACATTAGACAGACGGTTGAAACCGCGATATGTCCGCGACCAAAATAAACGACCCGAGCAATACAATCCGCGGATCTCGATCTCCCGACCGTCCCCGGCAGGCCGAAAATTGGTCGCACTACCATCGACGGCCCCCACTTGTGTGGCGTGTATTTTTCCTCGAACGTTGTGAAGGTCTCCTTCCGGAACTCGTCCTGTTTCCGCCACTGCTCTTCCCTTCGCAGCTGTGCACGGTTCTCCAGATACCGGTTTGTACATTCCCGCACCTGTTGCTGGCACAGCTGCAGCTCCTCCTCAATGCGTTTCGTCTCCGCGTTGTGCTTCTCGTTAATATAGCGATCCTTCACCGGAACCAGGTCGACGCCACGATCCGCTGCAAGTGCAAAATCCGCGGCGATAGACGAGGATTTGTTGTTGCTTGCCCCGGCCGCTCGTCCCCTCCTCGACATGCTCATATCGGAAGCGGCTGCTCGACGAGAGTGCGCGTCGGAATTGAATGCGCTACAGTCGAACGCCGACGTATAATTCACATTTGAACCTCCGCGCGAAGGCGAGCCGAGGTCCTCGTAGTTTGCTGCGTTTGATGAGGTGCCGAACGCCGAGCCCGCTGTAGTTCTGGTCATGTCTTTGTTAAACCGTGGCAAGCCAATCACGCTACCCAGCCCCGGACCGTTAAGCGCCATACCGTTCTCTAGGGCCCACGTCACCTTCGCTCGTTCCGGGCTCGATAAGTCGCCCTGGCGTGGCATGGAGAGCTGCGCGATGACGTCGTCAGTGGTGTTTTTGGAGTGGGAATTGGCGGCCTTGAGGGAATCGTAATCCAGGTCGTCGAGGCCGGACGTTCGCTTCGAGGCGTTGATAGAGTCGAACGCGCGGTGCGATGGACTGGAGGTTCTCGTCGTCGTGGCTGCGTGTTGGAAGCTCGTTGAGGGGCCGTGGTAGTTCGGCAGAGTCCTTGCGGACCCACCAAGCGGAATCGAGTGGAGCCTCTGAACGCGGGGGGAGGAGGCGTTGGACCTGGTTTAGTGTAGAGACGATCGTCGCGGCCCCGACAATTCTGCAACGCGTACAACTACAAAAGCCGGCCGCTAATGGTGCTGTGAACAATGTAGTTGTATCTATACAACGTATAATATCTCAATTGATAGATATGTTTGTATACTTCCCGCGCGACGCCGAAGTCTTGCTGCCGCCAAGCAGCGAGGATCTGGAGGCACGCATCTCGTTTACGAATTTCGTCGGGGACGGAATCTCCGCGCCGTCATCGACGAGCGAGAAAACCGTGCTGAAGCCATCCTCTGGCCCGAAATTCGTTGCCCCTCCGCCTCCGCCACGTGACGACGAGAAAACGCTGTTGTTCTTGCACCGGAGTTTGGTGCTGTGCGAGTCCGTCGACTGCCGCATCCACGAAGGCATGGACGATTCGAACAGACTCCGGGTCGCGCCACCTATCCAGTTCATGCTGCCGCCCCGGTTGTCGTTCGGGCTCCGGCTGCGGCTCGTGTCCCTGCGGCGCGAGGTACTTCGCGCTGCACCAGCAGACCCAGATGCACCTCTCGCTCTACCAATCGGTGCTTTTCCGGTCGACAAATACGGGCTCGCGAGTCTGTTTGGTTGTTGGCCCGCTCCTCCGCGTGGTCTGGCCCCGGGCGGGCTCGCCGCTATCTTCCGCAGATTGCTCGTCGACCGGCTCGCGCTCACTCCGCGACTTCCGACGCGATCAGCAGCTCCACCTGTACCCATCGGATGCCGCCGAGCGCTCAATGTCGGGCCACCGACAACGTTTCGCCCGCCACCAGTGCCCGTTCTCCCGCGGCCTGCGCCTTTCGCATAAGAAGCCCCGACATGATCGCCATCGCTGCCCGGTAGACTTTCCGAGTTCTCGTAACTGCCCGCAGCATTTGAGGACAGCGACAGCTCTCCGTCTTGCTCTTCCGCAATGTCGCTGAGTCCGGCTCTCTTCGAGGATTTTCTCGATGCGCTTCGCGTCGTACCCCCTATTGTCCTTCCCGGCGGCTTGAAGTTCGTAAAGCGATGCCGACCAGCGCCTCGCTCCTCGTCCTGCAAAGCCCGCTGCCGCATTCTCGCAGCGCTCGCCGCACCCTTTCTTGACAGGAACTCCATCCCAAGGTCTTCGACGGCGGCCTGCAAACTGCAGTTGTTTCTTGTCCGTTTCGATGTGCCGATACCGAACGCAGATCCGCTGCTGGTGGACGGCGGCCCAAATCCCCTTCGTGCGTTCAGCGGAGGCCGTGTCGCGTTCGGCGGCTGTGGCTCCATCACCCCGGAGTAGAACGAGGAACTCCCCCCGCCGGCTGTCGCTTCGCCCCGACTACGGCTGCGGGAGTAGGACCGCTGTCGCGGCGACAACGAAACGACATCCCCCGGATCCTCGAAGATGGGGCTAGCCCCAACCACTTGGCGCACGAGCTTTCGATTCTCCGGCGACGGCGACCCGTGCAGGCTTCTAGGCCCGGCGCCGCCCCCGCGATGAACACTACTGTAATCATCCTGAATCTGAATAAACCCAGGGCTGCGGTAGATGGACTTGCCCGGCTTGCTGTCGCGCAAGGTGCCGATAAACTCCGTCCGCAGCTCCCCTTCGTGCGCGTGCAGGAAGCGCTTCTTGTGCGTGGCTTCCCGGGTCTTGGACGTAAAAGTGTGAGTAAGGTACCGGGGTATCGGGGCCTCGCGGGTCCGCGAGCGAGAAAATGTGGGCATTTTGGGTACTGCTCGCAGGCCCAGCCGAGGACGATCTTATCGAAAAGCAAACGAAATTTTCCTTAACAAGTGGAACAAGTCGCCGTCGCGTGCCTCTTGGTCCATAGAATCACTTACTGAGTGCTGAGGACTCGACTGCACCCGCTGGCAGCTGCTAGGCCCCGTACTCGATCGGTAGGTTTATTTTTACATCGCTCTCTTTGGCGCATCACCCTGTTTGCAGTCTACCTTCCTCAGAAGTTTTCATTTGATCATTGCTGGTCATTTGCGTATTTTTTGCATTGCCTTCTTCCACCGGCACCGGCTCACTCGTATCGCTGCTCACAATGAGAATGACCCCATGTATTTGGGCATGGCTGTCGCTGTCCCTGTCGCTCCTGGTGTGTGTGTGACTATTCTTTTTATAAACTCACTTTTCATCTTCATCATCCTCAGCAACGGCGTTTTTATGCTCTACTTCTCACGTCGATCGCTCACGCTTACGTTGCGAAACTCCGAACAAGAGCAACATGCACAAGGGATCCATTGCAGGGAAAACTGTGTTGTAAGTTCTCACGAGTGTGCGGCTAAGGCCTGATAGATTGGAGCGCTCGCGCTTTAGCTCTTCCTTTACATTTACTGCTTTACTTGGGGGCTGCTAGTGCGTCATCTTCAGTTTCGGGGCCGCAGCTTTCGTTTCTGCGGCGCCTTTTTTATTCTTGTTGCTTCGCCTCGCACTCACGGAAATCTTGCCATCAACCTTCTTGGCGGCTACAGTCAAGGTGTCGCTACCCGCCTCGATCGGCGACGAGTTAGCGGTGAAGCCTTCGCCGCCTCCCGCGCCAGGCCCTCCGGACGGGAAACTAACAACGCCGCCTTCAAAATTCACTTGTTCTGAGTTGAAGGTTACATGTGGATTTGTTGTGGTGTTTATTCTCATCGCAGGATCGAAGCTGCTGAACCCAAGCCCCCCGGTGGGTGTCGCGCCAGCACCTTGAACTCCAGCTTTCGACGAGCCCATCTGGATCATGCCAATGGGTTTCGAAGTAGACTGCGCGTTGTTCCCACTGGGATGTAGTACTGGTCGCGATTGGGGCTGTGGCGGATTTTTCGCCTGAGCCTGCGGTGTTCCGTTTGCGATTCGCGGCCTACTACTTGAAGCTGCTCCGTTCCCGTTCCCGATGCTGCCACTAGATGACGACGCCGGTCCGCTACCCGATATTGATGCGCCCACATCAACACTTCCGGCGCTCTGCAAAGGCGCCGGTCCTGGCGACCCAAAGTTCGATCGATTTGACGAGGTTGTAGGAGCAACAACATCGATCGGTTGGTCTTCTAAGTCCAGCTCGAGCACGACCTTATGCGCTTCCGACGCACTTCTCGCCATTCCCATCTCCATGCCACCTTCTGCGTCGTCCTTTCCGCTTCTCGCCCCCCCGCTGCTCTTCCCAAAGCCGCCTTCCTCCTGTTCTTCCAGCATCAGCCGCGTGTCCTCCCTATCCACGTGCGAAAACTCGGGGCGGGGGTACCAGATGAGAAAAAGCACAGATAGAATGCAGAAATCGAGGAGATGGGGGAGCACAACTTCAAAGTAATGGTAGCCGTCCCCGAGGTCGTAAAAGGCGATGGAACTGGTCGTGGATCTTGCTACTCCGCCTGGTGTCGCCGCTTCTACCCCTGGCGCTGAACTGCCAGCACTGCCGAAGGTGAACTTTACCGGGTAGTAGAGGTACTTAACAGCCTGCGAGAAAATCTTAAGCCCAAATGTCAGCCGGAGCACCGTGCGCATGCGAGAGTACGCCTGGTGGAATGGTTGCAAAAAATTAGGAATCCATTGATGTTGCGTGGCCCTAAAGAGGAGGATGAGAGCGGTCTAGTCTACTTGGTGCACCATTGATTCAATTTGCCCGTTGCGCAATGGTTTGAGTTCATGTTTTCCTGCTCCCTTGTTCTGCACCGGTGCGCTGACGCTTCTCCTCTTCACCTTCAGAAGCAGAATAAATGAAGCAGTACCAACTATACCTGAATCAGCATGGCATTCTTGCTGGCGAGCATCAATGCCCTGTTGTCGTCTAGCGTCTTCAGTATCCAGCTCGCGATGAACACAACGAAGAGCAGCTCTGAGAGCCCGTAAAACAGTCTGTCTGAGACGAACTGTTGTCGTAGCTGCGGCTCGACAAACGTGCGTTGATTCTGGTAGATGCTGATCAACTGCCACAGAAATTCGCCCACAGTGTAGCACGCCGCGATGGAAATAACGCGCTTCGCCCGCTCACCAAACTGCCCACGAATCATGGAGAACAGCGAGCAAGTACCTGGGTACAAGAGTAGGAGTTGTAGAAGAAAGATCATGTTCGCCCGCCGGTAGAAATGGGCTCTACTGTTGTGTTGGCGAGTTCGTGCTGCGCATACGCAACGCGAGCCGCGCTGGTATTATACTTGGTCTGTCGCTTTCCACCGCGTCGTCCAAAAAATCCAATTGCTTTGCTTCATGCTAAATCCTGAAGATCATGAAGATGCATCGCTGGAAGAAAGTACTACCAGCGCTTCCTCCTTTGCTGCTGCTTTTCTGCGGCGCGCCAATGTCTTTTCCCTCGCTGCTCAGTATCAAGCGGTATACGCCGCAGCACTTCGCCACCAGTAATGAGATCATCACCCAAAACATGCTAACTTTCAATGAGTACGCCATTCTCGCGAGGAAGAGCAGTATCCATCTGCGGTTGCCGGTCGAGTTCCAATTTTGGAATTTGAGGAACCAGAGGAAGACTTCAACCAAACACACGAGAAGGATGCGCCCGAGGTACTGGTGGACGAGAAGAATCTTTACCTGACGAAATTATGATGACGGTGGGTTGCGCTGCTTCGGTGCTAACCTTAGCGTGATTCGAGGACAATTAAGGTGCGCACACTGACTTGATTTTTAGAACGAGTACGAGTATTCTACGACGCAAGTGGTGATTTTTGACGAGTTGCTTGAGCCTAACGATACTATTAATCGAGTTATGATAAACAAAACTTCTCCTGTTTTTCGTTCAGTGTCAGTGTCAGTCTTTAGATTTAGTGCGACTTGCGACTTTTTAGCGCGAAAAGTATACTTAATACCTCCCTGTTGTTTCCCTTCGCTTGGTGGTACAACTTCGCGCACAGAGTGATCGCGATCCACACCAAAGCGAGCACGACGTACGCTACCAGCAACCGCCAGTAGAACTCGTACTTCGCGAAAGACACCCCGCTGAGGTACCCATACCAAAACCTTAGGCCGACCTCCCCGGCCGCTGTTGCTGGGGCAGAATTCTTGGCATTTCCGCAGTTCGCGACGAGTAGCAGATGATACTCATTGCTTTTGGTCGAGCCCGGCACGGGTGCGCGCGTGGTGATCAGCCGGCTCTCGGAGAGGTGGGAGGGTTGGGGATGCGTGGCTCCTGGTGCAGAACCATTGCTACGGGGGCCGATCTTCTTGTTGGCTCGGCTGGTGTCGCACACGCATTTCGTTATTTGGTTGCGGCACTCCGCCTGGTACTCGAGCAGACTGAGAAGTGCGACGCGTAGGTCGCCCCTCGTCTGGAGGCTCACCTGGAACAGCATGTCGGTGCCCGCTATCGTTGATACCTTGTTCTTGTTTGTGGACGAAGGTGCTTCCCCGCCACTGGTGCCCACCAGGAGACGCTGGAGGTCGTGGAGACTCCGGCCTGGCGGAGCTGGTGTGAGCACATCAGAATCTTCAGCGTTCTGAGAAACTGACGATGCTGGTGCCTCTGGTTGTTCGACGCCGGAGACAGAGATACTAGGGGCTGCAGGCGTTGTCGAAGCAAACGCTTCGGGAATAAAATCATCCGCACTGGCGACCGTGGCGTTTGCTACCATCTCGGCTGCCATATGCGCTTTCTTTCCCTCATCTAGTGATGGGGATTTCGGTTTCAGCTTCCCCAACTCTGTCTCGTCGGTCGGTCTCGGTTTCGTCGGAGCCGGTGCAGCTGTTGTCTCTTTTGATGCGGCGGCTGATTGTGATACGGTACCTTTTGCGGGCTCTGCTGACGTTGACGATACCGTCTTTGGCACCGTGGTTGAGGTTGTTGTTACGTTAACGCTCTTCATGTCGCTCGTTGTCGTTGCTGTTTCTGGTGCTCCGGCCGAGGAGGCTGTGGAGTTGTACTTGTCCTTGGGGGTTTTCGTCGTATTCTTGGAGCGGGCTTGCTGCAGCAGACTCGTGGGCGGCTCTGCGTCCGCTGCCGCTCCCGCAGAAAGTGTTGGAGAAGTTCCGCTGGCCGGGGGCTTCGCTGTTGCCATTTTGGTGCCTTGCGCAGCAGCCGTTTTCGGTGATGCTTCCGCGGCTGCTGTCGAGGTCGCCGATGACACCGTACTACCCGTTGCGGCGCCAGAGCTAGAGTCCGCTTCAGATGAAGATGGTGGCAGAACTCCAGCAGGAGCAGACGCAGACAAGGAGGTTGCCCCTGCTACTCCTGCTTTTCCTGTGGATGTCGCTGTCGTACCCCCAGATGAAGACGAAGAGCTGCCTCCTCCAGGGACAGCGAGTTCTAATGAAGCTAAATCATTGCTTTTGCTCTTAGCCTCTCCACTAGCGGGTCGTGGAACTTCATCAACTTTTACCTTCTTGCCAGCGGATGATGTTGACGTTGACGTTGAGTGGTCCCCCTCTGGCCTGCTCTCCGCATTAGGGGCAAGTAGTGAGGTAACTGGACCTGATGGCGCGAGCGCTGCTTTGTTCTCTTCTGCGGCTTTCGATTTCGCTTTCGTCTGGCCAGAAACAGAGGAGGTGGAGGAGGACGCCATGCCCAATTCTGTTACTTGCGGACCTAATGTTGACCCAGACCCGGCCGGGGCTGTCCCGCTGGGGCTCTCTGGTTTGTTCCCTGTCGGCGCTCCCGCCGACGCCGCAGAAGGAGAAGCTGCGCTATCGACTTTCGTCGTGCTCGCGGCTGCAGCCGCGCCAACTGAACTTGTTGGCTGGAGAGAAGCGGAAGCAGGCTGGTTGGCGGCAGTTGTGTCTTTTTCAGTGACACCAGTTGGCGATTCAGCTCCGAAAGCGGCAGCTGCAGGTGCAGGAGGCGCGTCAATGCTAGACGGCGACTCTGTTGGAGTAACGATTTTCGGCGATTTTTCGGCAGACGCTGGTGCGGCCGCCACCGACAGATGCGGCTCCTGTGCGGAAGTTGCGCTTGCGCTGCTTGTGCTCGCACCTAGCCCTCCTGGTTTTTTACTTGTTTCTGATGGAGTTGACGTTGAGGTTGGCTCGCCGGCGTCAGCGCCAACATTAGTCGCGGGAGCGGAGGCGGACGGTGCCTTCGTAGTAGTACTTGATGGTGGGGGTTCTTTTGGTTTCTGCTTCTTCGTGGTTGTGGTTGTGGTCGTCGTCGCAACCAACTTCGGCTTCGCAGTCGTCGACGTCGTCCTCGTGGTACTAGCGGGAAGCGCCGTAGTGGTAGTAGTTGCAGCGACGGGGGGATTCTTCTTGAATGGGGAAGATAACGGAGCTCCTGCGTCCTTTGCATTCGCCAAACCCGTAGAGATGTTGCTTAATACACTTTTCTGCAACTCCGAGTTCCTAGAGGAGGGGGTCGGTGGCTCGTCGATTGCGAAGCGCTGCACGGAGGCTGGCGCAGTCGGGTCCAGCGCGACGTGGAACACATGGAGCAAAACCGTTTCCCCAGATTGCACCTGCAGCGGCTCGTAAGCGAAGTACTTCTCCGCCAGGACGCACCTCCCCGCGAACAACAATGACAATCCAGCACACCACCAGGGCAAAGGAGGGACGGAGAAGCTTTTCTTTCTACCCTTCATCTTCTTCGGCTTCAGTTTGTTTGTGTCAAGAAGATCTTTTTCTTTCTAGGTACGACGACGAGTCAGGGTGGTCTAATAGTCCAGCTGTTCCTCGAGACAACGGTGCTCCGACGATGTCCTCGTACTCGACCTCATCCTCATCAACCACAGACACGAAAAGAAACAAATGCGTAGGAATGTATGAGAAGGTGAAAGTAGAGATGGCTGCTCACAACTAGACCTAAAAATACCGACAATGTACACGTTGATATGCGATCGCCAAGATGCGCCAGCACCTTTCTTTATGCCTACGCCACGTACGTCAAAAATAGGACTAAGAAAGTAGGTCCGTGACCAAGAAAAAAGAATGTTCGTGCGAATCCATCATCCGCCACGACCACCAGAAATATTAAGCACGAAACTTCGACGCACCAACGAGGACGAGACGCCTTCCCCTTCTTCTATCGCGACGGATCGCCGCGAATCCGCGCGCAGCGAAGCGATGGACATCACGCGCGCTGCGCGGAATCGAGCTGTGTGGTTTTTGCCTTTGTGCGGTCAGTTGTATTGTGACTCAGTCTAGGTTGATACGTCGACATCTTGTAGTTCTGTTATTTTAAAGACAGGAGCTCGGGCTCGCTGCATCATCTGCACACTCTTACCTTTGATATCGTCGTTTCAAATTTAGCGAAAGCGATACGGCAGCGAATACGGAATGAAGGAGAACGAGAAGGTGCGGCCACCCCCACCGATGATCTCCCTACCCCGGTTGTATCAAAGATAAATGCGAGCCCGAAAAGCTGTGTGGCGCCGTTACGATAGGAATGGGGTCGAGTCGAGTTTGAGTTTGCTCATCGGCATGCGTGCGTGCATCTATGTATTGGACAAAAATCAATTTCAATGTTGTGGTAAAAATCAACAAAAGCCTCCAGTTAATGTTGAACAGAAGAACTAGATACTCTTAGCGGTGCAGCTCGTGCTCGTCCAGCTGAAGCTGCGATGAAGAAGATGCTTCTATGCGTATATGAGCCCGAGATCCATATCTAGTTGCTTTAATCGTGGCGCTATCTTTGCGTCGACGACTCCTTCTCCGACCTCCAACACCAGTTCCTCTTGCTTCTTTTGCCACTCAAGACTTTCCGCGTCTCCCTCCTCCGCCGCCTTGTAACGATATTCGCCTCCCATCTGCTTCTCCACACTGAGCACTATTTCCAGCACCACCTCTCGTATCGTCACCCCCAAATCGTACGCGTTTGCGTACGACAAATTCCCGCTCCCCCTCGCCGCAGAGCCGTAGCAAACCAGCGAGTATCGCGATCGAAACTTCGTGGGCAGCAGCCTCTCCAGCGTCGATTCGACGTTCTTGCACTTCAAAAATTCCGGATCCGCGACGAGCTCGCGCATCTCGACGAAATTCTCCAGCGCCAAGTTCGCGATGGCGTCCGCCGAGGGCTTCCGCACTGCATGGAATTTCGCAAACACCTTTTCCCAATCGTTGCCGGTGACTTGCTTCTCCTCTCCCGGCCGCTTTGGCAGCACGTACTCGCGGAGCAGCTCGTCGAGAATGACGCAGTCCTCAAACCCGCAGTTGCACCCCTGCCCGAAAAACGGCACGATCGCGTGCGCGCTGTCGCCGAGGAGCAAGGCTTTTCCCTCGTGGTAGAAGCACGAGGTCCTTACGGTGCCAAGAATTCCCGGAGACTTGCCGAGGAGCTGCTGTGCAGCGGACTCGACGCCGCCGAGCAGCTTGATGGCGGACGGGTAGTGGGTCTCAAAAAACGCCTTCGCCTCGTCCTCCGTCTTCGGCCACTGGTCGTTGTCCACATACAGTGTGCCCGTGAACGTGCCCTGCCGATCGGCGAGCCCTGAAAATAACAGTATGAATGTACTAAAAATGCGCGCGATGGTATTCGGTCCTGGTCCTCCTTCATCTTCTTGTAGCCCGCCTTCCTACGTACTTGATAAAGATCAGATTTTCGATGAGAGTCGTATACTCGTTTCGTATGCGTAAGGGTAAGCGTATCTTACCTTCCTAGTATGTAAAGTAGAGAGAAACGACCACCACGTCGTCCGCGAAAATAAGTATTCGCAGTACAACAGTACCCATCATCATGTGTGTGGTCCTCGGCCAGATGTGCAGCGCGCTCGGCTCCATGCAGTATCCGTCTTCTCGATCCGGATTCTTTGGAAATATCAGTTCCCGGTACCCCTGGCCTAAAATTTCTTCCTTGAAGCTCAGCAGGCCCTGGTCCCGCATGCTGTAGCGCAGTCCGCTCGGCCCTCCGTCGCACCCGAAAACCGGCACGTGCGGTGGCAGAAGCACCGTCTCTTCCACTTCTTTCGGCTTCTCGCCGCCGCCATCACCTCCAGCGGCCCCGGAACTGCTCGTCTCGGATCCCGGCTTCTCCGTCAAATTTATCGTGGTTTGAAACTGCGCCTCCGCGGATACGGTTTTCATGAACACCAGCTTGATGCCCTTCTCAGCGTCCTCTTCCTTTTTCGGGAACGCAACTGATTTCAGCTTGTAGCCAAACAAAACCTCGACGCCCAACCTTTCCGCTTCCTTTAGCAGAAAGCAGTTCAGCTCGTAGCGCGAGACGCTGTAGTTGCAGTCTTCCTCTATGGTGGGACCAGTTGGCAAGTAAGATAGTGATGGAACTAGCTAAAATTGAAAAGTGGAAAAGTGAGGGTGATAGTTGTGATACGTGAAATATGAGCGAGGGTCTGCGAGATCCCCTTCGGTTTGCCCAGGAAGAGGCCTGCAGTAAGAGCAAAGTCGGCTTTTCGCGGTCAGCGGGCGGGCTGCCACTCCTACGCCCTATCGATTCCCATAGCTCACAAGCGCAACAAATCGGCTTCGCCACCCTAAGCGCCCTCTTTCCCCTGATTTCAAGCTCCACCTCCAGCACTATTGTTCTATGTATGTTCACTGGCCTTTAATGTTCGCTTTCCCTTACCTCCCAATGGCAATGGCTCATCTTTCGACGCCGTGCCTCGCACGGCGTCCAGCGCGAGGACGCCGCCCCCTCCTTCCCACCTCAATCGGGCGTCTCTGAACCTGAAGCCGCCCGATACAATTACAACCACATCGAAATAGCGGGTGGACTTCGTCTGAGCGCCTTGATGATCGGCACTCGCCACCCCAGGGGACCCATTACACAGCGACAGGAGCACTTAATACGGTTTATACCGGCGGTGCGGCTACTACTACCAGCGATGCTTACTTAGCATCTGGTCTCGCTGCATATCCTCGCGTCCGTACTTCTGGAAGTACTGCTTCCCGTCAATCTGCCACATGGCGCGGCCGACGACCTTCACGGAAAGGTTTACCAAGTCCTCCTTGATGCCCAGCAGCTCCGCGGCCTTCAACCCCCTCCGGGTCATCACGAGGTTGATGGACCGCCCCAAGTGCGGAATGGTGCGCATGTCGCTGTACCTGAAGCGATCCGATAATTTTTATTTTGTGAGGTAGTTCATCTATTTTCTTGTTTTTCAACTCGACTTGGTCTTGGCGGAGGACGCTCACCCTCACGCAAAAGCCGTACAGTACGCAGAAAGAGAAAGCAAACCAACGTAAACATCACCCAGAATATGTTGATGTCGGAATCGAACTCATAGATTGTTTCGGGGTCAAAAAAGTCAAATTAATACCTCTCATACACAGTGACTTGAAACTTCTCAGTTTTCTGCAGCAAGACGGCGCACAAGCAGCCTACGAGCCCGCCGCCGATGATCACCACGGGGTGGCGCGAGTCGACCTCTAGAGGTGCCATGATGAAGGGTAATGGACGTACGAAGGTAGACAGCTACTGTTTCATTTTCTGTTTCACCAGTAGCGGTAAACTACACAGATTGATTCAGATGTCGTTGTCCATGTTGAAACAAAAGGAGCTGTCTCTCTCTCTCTCCGTTCTTTGGTTGTGGAAGCCCCAGCCTACTTGCAGCTTGTTACGCATCGTTCTCATTGTTCAGATACAGATTCAATCAGAAATCAATATTTATGTTAAGTGATAAACGTAGAAGCAGGCGAAGGATTTCGGATTCAGTCTCAGTAGGCATTACTGTTCTTTTTTGTGGCAGTGGCCTGACAAGACCAAGAGCCAAGCACCGTCGTAGAGATGAAGGGAAAAGTAGAAATACAAGAACATCCTGCCTCGGGGCCGGGCTCAGCTATGCTAATTTCTCATTCTCAATCCCTCAGGAGCAGGAGGACGAGGAGGTCGCACAGATCCAATTCAATTTCTATGCCGAGAACACTGATGACCGAAGCAGCGTCGACGTCTTCCACGCAGCATGTGGCTGAGAAACCACTACACTCTTGTCGCTGTGAACAAGCAAGCTGCCCAAGCACAAATTTCTTCATATCATAGTCTCTTTCTTTTGTTTTACTGTGACCTACCGTCACACTCACAAGCCCTCGGAAAAAGAAAAACTACTCAACACTAGCAAATTGAAAATTGATCGCCCAGGTCTTCATTTATTTTTCACGTGTTGATGTTGAAGAAGCGTTCAGATTTCGATTTGTGTATAGTTAGGGACGGATGCACAGAATTTGTTTCGTGTCTTTTCTACACTACCTCGCGCACAGGCACAGCAGGCCTGTTGCAACCTCACTCGCAATGCCTATGATCATGCCACTGATAAATTCATTGCTTTTTTACTTGATAGATACTTCCCTCGGAAACGGGAGTCGTTGTTGCTCATCGACTCCCTGTCTTCCGAAGCGGAAAATTATACCCATACTCAGAGTCAGAGTCAGAGTGCTATACAACCACCTAGCGCGGCTACACGTACAGCATTGCCAAGATACGAGATCTCCACGTTCGTTGCAGTGACTTCGTGGTGCAGTTTCGCTCTCAGAAATAAGAACCTGCTATTCAGGGGCAGAGTATGAGTACATCAGAAACAAGAAGGCAATAGTACTCCTAAGATCCTATCAATAACTGACAAGTGAAATAAAACTTGAGTCTGCAGCAATGCTCAATTTCCTTCGCTTGATGGCTGGAAGTGGGGCAAACCCCGAGGTACCCCACAGGTAGAAGGCGAAAGGGGGTCCGTGAAAGAGCTTTATCAGAACGGCTTCTGTCGCTGTCCCCACGCACTCTACTTTTTTGTCCTAAGCATTGCTAAAGTAAGACCGCTCGCTCACCACTACGTCCGCGAGGACAGTGTGATGAAGCAGCATGGAGGTCCTCGTCCTCGCTAGGTCCTCCTGAACGAATTCGAATGTCCAGCGTCCTCCTTGTCGCTAGGTCCCGAACGAACCCACAGACAAGAAGCAAATCGTAAAAGTTTACTTAAGTTAAAGTGGTACGGCCATACCGCTCGTCAACATTAACATTTGAATTAATAATAGTAACATCAGCCAAATCGAGCTACGGGATATCGTATAACGGCGTAGGCGTACGG
>RXOD01004152.1:0-27574 GCA_005223375.1 Amoebophrya sp. AT5.2
GTCGAGCAGTTTCTTCGACGCCACCATGCCCTTAATATCCTCGCGGAATAATAAGGAGACGTGCAGCTCGACGTCTTCTTGCGCCGCCGGTTCGTCCCGGAGGATGATCGGAGGCAAAAGCGGCGCGACGGCAAGTAAGCAAAGCGCCCCGTCGACGTCGTCCAACGGCAGCAAGGACGCTTTCTACCGCGGCTCCTCGAGCGGCTGCCAGACGTCGCACTCCAAAAACTCAGAAACTACCAGCACATGCTCGCAGAAGGCGGTCTCGAAGGACATCTACAAGGCGTTCTCGAAGGAGACCGGCGGCGCGGATGCTTTACCCACGACCCTCGTCCTACACCCTCCTGCGGAGCAGGTCGGGCCTCCGCAACTGACGTACGCAAAGATTCTGCACGGCAGCACGAGCAAGGTGAACCTCGAGCGTCGGGCGCAGCAGGGGGATCGGGCCACCAACGATCCGTGCTGGCGCTCCTCGGTCGCCCCTTCGGTGGTCCTCCCTGCGAAAATCGTCCCGATCGCGGCACCGCCGTCCGTCGCCGTCTCCTCCGCGGCTACAACCCTTTCACAGAACGATAGTACATCGCCTCCCGCGCAGCTTGTCGTCAACGTCAGCCCGCCGCCATGCCTCGGCCCGAACTATCCCGATAGGGAACAATTGCTCCCCGGCGGCGAGGTCCCAGCAGCACCGCCGTCGGCACCACTACCACCGCTCTTGGCAGCTCCGCCAAGTTTTCCTGCTCCCCCGCCGGCGCAGAGCGAAAACCTGGACAAGCGGCTGAGCAGCTCGAAGGTCTCTTCGGCTGGCAGCGCGACCGTGGACCTGCAAAACCTGATCGACGAAGCGTTCATCTCGCCAGAAGACGCAGTGGAAGTCCGGGAAGTTGTTGTGTTGCCTTCCACAGCTGCTTCCGCCGATCCGCAAGAGCAGCATCCTCAACCAGCAGTCGGAGCGGACGCACAAGAGTCGCCGAACGTGAGCATTCTCCAGTACTTGATGCCTACCGAGGATGATCTTGGTCCATCGCAATCGCTCCAGTCGACACATCAAGAGCTTTACACAACGACTGCACCTACATTTCATCTACAACTACCTCCGTCGTACTCGGCGACGCCAAACTGCACTCCGCTGAAGGGGAAGGCCGGATCCAAAGACAGCAGTGGGGGCGAGAGCGTCCCGGGTGACGGCGGCTTCACCGATTCCGTCCTGCGGGACCTGTTCCACTCTCAGCCGCTCACAGGTGCTGGGGGGGGTGCTGGTGGAAACGTCGACGGAAAGGCGGACGAGGCAGTTCTCGCTTCTCCCCAATATTCTCCCGAAAAAACAGCTTTTGGCGAGTTCTTGCAGCTGGGCAGCCAGATTCGGAAGAGCATCGCGCCGGAGTATTTCGAGAAGCAGCTGCACCATCGCATCAAGGCCCACGAGTTGCCGCTGGAGCGATGCTCACAGATGAAGTCTCCGGAAGACGAGCTGTTCGAAGAGGTGACACAGATCTTCGAAAGCCACCTGAAAAGAAGTGAAAGCCATTTGCTGCCAAAAGTCGTGATCTCGCAGCAGCAACAGGATCATGATCAGGCACAGCTGCAGGGGTATACTCCGAGCTCCGGCCGGCCGCTGAATGCGAACGCGCGTGTGTTCGCACCCACACCCCCGGAACCTCGGGAACATCACCTGTACCACGACCAGACCTTCCGGTTTGGCCCGGCTGCCTTCGCGGCGAGCTCTTTCGCGACGAGTTCTTGTTTCCACAGCGGCTCTTCGAGCGAGATCGAGAGTGTCTTTAGTACCGCTGCCGGCGGTGGCGCATCACATACGGACGGGGAGTGCAGCGGCGGTCTGGGGGAGACGAAGAGCGAGTACAACGGCGCGAGGAACCACGAACAACGGCGCACGAAGACGGTTTACCGCCGCGCCCCTCTGGTGGAGGCGTCGCCGGAACAGCATGAAGGGATGTGTTCCGCGAACAACCTCCCTGGAGGGGGAGTTGTCCCAGCAGGAGGGGTCCCGCCAACAATGTTCGCGAGTCCCTACAGCTCCACGCCGATGAAAGCAGGTTCCGCGGCTCCCTATCATGAGTCATACCATGTTGGTGGGAGCAAGGGCGGCGGGAGCTCCTGCAAGGGATCGTCACGGCGGCAGGCGTCTGCCATCGCTGGATCCGGCTCGCCGTTTCTCGCCGGCTCGTCGCCGGGGAAGGGCCAGTCGGCTTCCGTTTTCGCGCCGCCGCCGGGGAGTTATCCGCCCGACTTCGATTCTTGGAATCATGCCCCCCATTCGCTAGAACCCCGGTTCCCACCAGCACCTCCAGCCGGACACCCTTCATTCGGAGGACCAGGACCACACCAGGGTCAATATAATCATGAGCATATGACGAAGGAGGCCTTCAATGATAATCGAGGCGAAGGAGGGCCGCCCTTGTCGAGGCGCGACCGACAGATTCTCCGGCATATCGCGAGCCAGGCGAACTACGACGCGAGACAGGTCCAGGCCTGGCTCCGGAGCAAAGACCGGGTGAAGGATAGCGAGAAGGCGAGCAGCGACTAAGAGAAAAACTACCGCGAAAGATGTTGAAAAGCAGTCTAAAAAACAGTTGTCGCTGTTATGTGGGGGCGGGGGCGGGTTTTATTCGGTTGCGCGGGGACGGACCGGCTCGCGCCGGGACAGACTCAGAGCGCGCCGGCCACGGTTCAGAGATATTTTTAGAGAGGCAGGGTACTGGTGTGTCTCTACTCCTTCTAAGGCGCCACCCGCCTCGATGAGCGAATCAATGTCCAGCCCTAGAATAGAAGGACCAGGTAAGCAAAGCAATGCTGTCCTTCGCATTGCAAACAGCTCCGCAGATTTTGACTTTGTCGACGAATCCGCGACCGATTCGGCTGCCACGTTTCTTTTAGCAGTTGACGTCTTAGCAGCTGCAACCCTTGTCATAAACGACGACGAACTGTTTCACGCCAAGCACAACATGACGGAGGTGGAGCTGGAGTGCGAAGCCTACATTAGAGCTCAAAAGAGTGCATTGTTGGGCGCATCTTTAGAAAACAGCCCTCCGCTTTGTTCCCCCGTTTTGGGGCGTTTTCTGTGCGCCCGAAGAGCCCCGTTTATTAGGACCTTGAAGCGCGTTCTGGTAGCAAAAATAGCACCCCGCTGATGTGGCTGCCGTACTATGTTTGTGCCGTTCCTCTTCCTCCCCACCCCTGGTGAGCATCGGTCTGCTTCCTCCCTCCTCGGTCTTGCTTAGATGATCTCCTCCGCTGCACTGTTTTTGCCTCTAACTAGAAATTCAAGAACTGGCTCTTCAAACAGGACGCAGCGGGCTTACTCGCGCGTGCGCGTCTCGGCGAGCCAGCGGGAGTCGGTGGCGGAGCGGGCTGGGAGTCTGTGGCGGTGAACGCCGCCGTCGGAGCGGGACGGACAAGGTAAGTACCGCCGTCGCGCCCCGTCTAGTACGTTTCTCTTCTGTGTAAATCATGACATGTATCTTCAACAAGCTCCCTCGCGCAATGATCGATTGGCTCGCTACATGCAGGTACGCACACGCACCAGCACCCCCAGCGCAGCAACAGTGGACCTCGTGGAGCCGAGGGAAGTAGAGTTCTGGAAGAAAGTTTAGTAGTAGCAGCTTTTACTTTTAGTTTTAGTTTTACCAATATCACCTTTTTGTCTTTGTTTGAAAAGAGTACACAGAATTGATCCAGCAATGTGATGTTCATTTTTCCTTCTTTTATCATTCAACATCTGATGTCCGAGTCCGACCATTGCCCATTTTCCAAGGCGAAAAGTAAGTTTAAAAATCAAAACCATGTCCTCCATCCCACGACCCTGCGACTGAATACAATTTTGGTAGCTATCACGACAAGAAGTGTACACCAGAGACGAAGCGCTCGTTATTCGTACTCACTTGGGGACTCCGTGTCAGCCTTCCAAGAAGATGAAGATTGAGATTTTGCTTTCTTGAAAAACCACAAACAGAGAGACTCACTTCACTCACCTCGAGGCACGGGTCGGGCGGACCTGAAGATGAGGTAGAAATTAATTTAAAAGAACACTGAGTGACACAGAACCAGAAGCAACATAGGGGACCGTCGGTTGAGGTCAGTGCTCCGTTGTGCTCCGTATCTGTGAGTGCCTACGCTGTTCTTAGGTACCGGAGGCGGCAAAGTGGAGTCCCGAACGAGGCCTAGCCACGCAAGCTTGTGCTTTCATCTTCATCAAGAATTGTCTTATATTTTTTTTGGTTTTGTCGATAGTATTAGTAACAGCAAACAAAACGAACTACCTCTCTTGAAAGATAAAGATTGCCGTCCCCACGACGGATTTGTCAACGGTACCCCTTCTCTCGGTTTTTTCTCGGAGCGTCGTCGGGTCTTCGTGTGGTGGAGTATGTCAGATTCCCATTCAGCAGGAGCTCGCAGTCTGCCGGTCCTCCTGCCAAATGTAGCCAGCGAGGCGGACGACCACGGTGGAGACGAGGGGCCCGGGGAAGAGGAGAGCCTGGAGTTGCTTTATGGTGAGACCACGAGGAGGACCAGCTGGTAACGTTAGGTTCTGATGGCCGAAGTGCTGCGGCACTTTTGTGCCGGGCGTTGTTCGTGGGGCCGCTGGCGTTTGTCTCATTGGATTGCCCCAACATACTTGGGAAAAGAAGGAAGGAAGGGTCTCCACCAGCAGGAGTGGAAACCGATGAGCTTTTCATCCGTGCCTGGTGATGTTGAATGTTGAATCGGCGGTCCACTGCTTGCGACTTCTACCTCTGCAGACATTGCCACCATCTGCAGAGGTAGTCGCAAGCAGTGGTCCGTCGACCATCCGCTATCGCCATTTCTCACGACTTCTCGCGACATGTCCGCGAGAATCCCGGGACCTTCCTCTCCAAACCCTAATTTAATTGTCCACCCAACCATCAAAGAAGCCGTCGCCGTGCGTTAGGTGGTGGCATTTCTGAAGCCGCCCAGTTGCAGTTGCTACGCTACTTTTCTCGGTTACGAGCTGGTCCGGCCATATGCGCGAGGACGAGCTCCGGATGGCCGAAGACAAGCTGGGAGTCGAGGAGGGCGAGCTCTCCCGACTTAAAAACTTAACGATAGAGCAGCAGAAGCGGGTGCTCCGAGCTGCGGACGCGACACACCGGTTGCGGAAGAAGGTGGCGGAGATTAGAAATAGAGAAAGTACTAAAAAAGTACTCCTTGAAATAAAATTTATACAACTCGTCTGTCTTGGCTGTGAAAATAAATGAAGCCTCCCCGCTATGTGAGATGAAGTATCGGTGGGGATCTAGGTCTACCGATGGCCTCGCAGAAGCATCGAACTTCTCCAAAACCCCGTTTTTTGTTGACAGAAGTGGACACAACCTCCGCTGCCGAGGCCGCACAGTTCTCGATGGAGGGTGACGATACGGACGAGGAAGAGAGCGGTGGGGGCGGTGCCGTGCTGGACGGGCTCGACTTCGACACGCCCCTCGACGCGATCGGTGTCGCCAAGTGCGGCCGCTGCGGCGCACGCCTGCCGCTCGGTACGTTATTGATGCGCCTACAGCATGCGATCGGCACATGCCGTCGGAGTAGAGCAGCAGACCTCCGCCTCATAGATATGGGTTCGTCGTCTGCAGCCCTTTCGTCAGACACCTCCTCGGTACCATAGCCTGCAGATCAACAATGCAATCTCTTATATCAATACAGACACCGACGCGATCGAGGCCCACACGGTGGAGTGCGAGCGGAACTCGGTCCCCAATCCGAAGGCCGGGGTGGTGTCCTCCACCTACATGGGAGTGGTGAAGCACTCCATCGTCCAGTTTTTAAAATCCGGGGGCCGCAGAATCAGCATCGGCGGCGGAGCGAATGGTAATGCGAGTTCATATAATTCATCTGCCGATGTTGGTGATTCGGGTAGAAGTAGTGGCGCAACCGAGGAGCTGGACGAGGAGGAGAGGGGGAACGGCGGAGGGGCCCTCGCCTCAGGGGGGCCCTCGTCTGCGCCCTCGCATGGGCGAAACGGCACATCCACTCGCCAGCAGCAGGTGACGTCGAAAGAGGCTGCCGCCTTTGTGGAGATGCTGCAGGCAGAGCTGCCTTCGTTTGCCCCCGGCGACGACGACAAGCAGTTCGTTAAATGGCTGCGGATGTTCCACTCCGAGTTCTCTTAAGGGTTGAATAAATTCATCTTTAGCAGCATCTGGACTAAATTTAATCGCCGCCGCCGTTTCCGGCACTATCGTTTGTGACGAACTGCACTCCTCCTATGAAGTGAAGCGCGCCCCTCCCTTTTATTAATTGATGTCGCCCCTCTTGGTGCAGCGAGATCAAGGGAATCCCCACAGATGGAGGGGCGATGACGGTAGCACTTCTTCCGCTTATTGCTAGATGGGTACTGGATTGCTCGCCATCGGCTGGATACCGATAGGATCCGACTGCTGGCGCATCGTAGCAAGCATTCGTGCGTCATATTCATTTGTGTTTTATTCGTCGCTGGCCAGTTGCATCGGGTCCACTTTTTCTCTCTCTATCCATCGGAGGTACAACGAGAAAAAACATCTGAGTGGTTCGATGGGGGATTTTGCTAGAGATGCTAGTACACCAGATGAGTATGAGTTTATTCAAGCTCTAATTCTCGGACGAGAGGTTCGTACGGAACCTGCCGCGACTAAAAGAGGCATTCTCCGCGGTGTGGCGGGAGGTGCGCGACGAAGTCCGGGGTCCTGATCGGGGAAGGAAAACCGGAGGAGATTTAGTACTCTGCGAGGATTCAGGGGGCGGGTGGCGAGACTCGCCGTCGGTGGCGGAGACGGGCCTTCTGGCGGCCCCGCAGCAAGACGGTACCAAGTGAAAGTAAAATATTTTCAGTTGCGAGTAGGAGGTAATAAAGGTCGCTGATCCCAAGCCATATAAGCAGAGGACATCGTAAAGTTGTGCGAGAATTGATGATCCACCATGTTATGAATGCAGGTATGGGACTCCCCCGAGCGGCGCCTTCCACGGCACGCGTATCGGGCGCGCCGCCGTTTCGGGCTTCCCCCTCTCAACGTCTGCGGCAACAAGGACTTCTCTAGCAAAATCAGAAATCGTAATCGATCTTCATCATTCTATCAATCTTCATGTATAGTACAGGCATTGGTTAATAGTTTTAGATTTTAGTTTCAGGATCTATCAGCATCAAGGCTAGGGTGACGGCTAGGGCTTGTGGCCCGGACTCCGGGTTGGGCCCGCGGGAGTGTCCCTCTCATTGCGCCATCTTTCTATCAAGGCGTTGCGAGCATCAAACAACGAAGAACTTTTTCTGTGGTAGTGGTTTCATATGAATGCGTATGCGCGGTGGCTATTCTTGGATCCGATCAGGTTGTACGAGGTGTTCTCTTCCGCTTTCCAGATGCCGTTTCCGTGTCCGCATCGTTGGACTATCGTGCCGCCAGAAACTGCAGCAGTTATGTGTTTTACAGGCTCCAAGTACAACTGTTGGGCAAAACACTTCAAGGGAGGGGAGTCAGTGTCAATCGATCAGTCACAGAAAACACTGGATCATGATCGTCGCTCGGTTTGACAAGCTTTCCACAACCTCGAGTCAGTGCATTGGAATTGGATTGCAGGAGCTAGTTGATGATGAAGTGTATGTAAGATCAAACGGGAAGGCGCTCCGTCGGTTGTATCGAAACTCATGATCATAATCATTCAAGATCCCCGCGGCGCGAGCGTTCGAGCAAAATCGCGGCCATTCGTGCTTCATCTACCTGCCCTGTTTATAATCGTGACATAATCGCTGCTGGCTGATTGAATTTTCACCATCGCAGGGGCAGGTGTCGTGTAGATTAGAGTGGTAGATAGCGCGAGGAGAAGAGGCATTTTTTCTGTGCTCTTTCTTATGGGAAGGAAGACTTCGCATTCACGTTCTTTTCTATCTGCATCGCTTCTTTCATTTTTGACTCCTTTCTATAAGTTAAAATCATCAAGTTAAAAGAGTAAAAAGGCCGCTAAGGCACGCTTTCTTTACTACGTTGAAAACGCGACGGGCCAACGCTTTCAACTTTCTTTTTTATTGACCGCAACAATGGAGACGAAACACCTTACGCTTCGCAACATGTGCACGACTTGGTGCAGCATGATGCTGTTGATGGTGTCGGGGTCGAATGGTATGCTGCTGACCCCACCCCGCACCCCCGACCCTGGAACTGGATCATCATTGGCCCCCCCGCTATCGACAGCCGGCGCAGTGCTATCTTCGCGCCCCACGGAGAATCCGCTTCAATTTCTTCAGGAACAGTTGCTAGCCACGAGAGCGGGGACCATGCTTGCGAACTCCGCGAGTTGTGCCCCCTCCAGCAGCCGTGGATCTGTATCTTCTGCAACGGGATCTTCGATGCCGGGGTTTGCCTCCAGAGCGATCGCTTCGCTTTCTGGCGCTCAATCTGAATCTCATTCTGCAGTCGTAAACAAGGAGGAACTGGAGGATGCGTCGCGTGACCAGCTCCAGCTTGATCGTTACCTAGAGTCGTACCAAACTACGATGCAACTGCTTGGGCGGGATGACCTGGCGCTGGATGAGGCGCTGAAGGCCGGCGTGGCCGAGGCCGAAGGAGAAGATCCTATTTCGGGTGGATTTGCGGCTGGAGACGGCCTCGCGCGGGGTTGCGTCAGGCCCGCTGCATCTTCTGGCCAAGAGGATGATCGCGCTTCGTCTGCACCTGAAAGGCAGGCTGAAGAAGGAGAAGGCGAGATGGAAATGGACGACGGACGCCCCTCCCCCGTTCTTGAATTGAAGAGACTGAAAGAGGACGTGCAGAATGGATGCGAGGTTGCGCAGGAAAAGATAGAGGAGGGTGACGTTGACGTGCACATGCAAGAAGTGAAGGAACACGAAGATCAACAACTCTCTGATACCGAGCAGCGTGCAATTGCAGGAAAAACCACTTTAGAGGCTCTTGCTGCGGTCAGTGCTGAAAACGCATCAGATTCCTACAAGGAGCTTTTCAATGACGTGGTGATTGCGAAGGATATAGTGGCTCGGTTGGTGGAAGAGTGGTGCGGTAAGGAGTGTAAAATTCGGCCTGTGGGATCCTTCTACACAAAGCTGGGCTTCAATGTCGGGCGTGCTTCAAGGGGGGAGAGTGGCAGCGCAGGCTCGGACGTGGACCTCGCGGTCGTGATGGAGACGCCGGACTTTTTGCCCGAAAGAGATGCGCCCGCAGAAATACGCTCCCTCATGCGGCACCTGACGAAGAGACTCCCTTCGCGCGAAGCCGGTTCCGAAGAGGTCGAGGGAAAGCTAAAGCACATTCATGGCGAACTGAGTAAGGCGAGACCGGAGCCCGGATTCGAGCGTGCCGTTGTAAAGCACGAGCGGGAACGGGTCAGAACACTGCTACGGGACTACGAGTGGCGCGTCCCCGCTTTCACGACGAGCAAACGAGCGAGTTGGATTGCGTCGGTGTTCATCGAGAGACGCACCGACGGCGCGGAATTTTTGAAGGTGGATCTCGTGTTTTCCAGCGCGGGCGCTGTGTCCTCCGAACGCGTCCTCAAAGCGTATGACGCGCTTCTGGGGGAAAAGGGGTCTTCGGCTCTCCGCCAGCAGGCAGAAGAGATGCTTCTTGTAGTAAAAATGCTGTTGCAGAGCAATGGATTGAGCGGTACGGCGCAGGGAGGTGTGAGCGGGTTTTTGTTGGCGGTTTTAGTGCTGCACTTTCTGCGGTTTAACAACGGCGAAAACGACAGCGCGCTGTGGTTTTCTGCGAAGGGGCGGCATCCGTTGCTTGAGTTTTTGGAATACTTTGGGGACCTGAGCAGGGACGACCATGCTGTGTTCGTACGAGGCGTCCAGCCAACGGAAGCATCTTGCAAAGCTGAGACGAGCGGCGGATTGCTGCGAAAAGGAACAACTACTTCCTCACAAAAAATCGCCCGGCACACTTCCGGGCGATTGCTAGGACAGTGGTCGCTGCCCGCATCTTTTCAGTCAGTCGCTGCGGCCGATCGCTTGGCCGCGGTTCGACGTGCTTTTGCGAACGCAGGGCGCAGCGGGGACATGCCCATGCCGGTGCGTGCGCCTGCACCTCCGAGCACTTCTGCTGTATCGTGGTCACATTCACAACAGGAAGCTTCTTTGGGGCTCGTCGCGCTACATCAACAGAGATGCCAGTCGTATTTCCACGTGGAGACTGACGAAGCAAACTCTCTTGGCTTCAACGGTGAGCCGAGCAGCGGCGTCTACAAGTGGACCAGTGTGCAAAACCTGTTTTTGAAACTGGCGAAACTGTTGCGAGGGGGGATGACCACAGCGGTATTGGAGATGCTCGGGCTAAATGTGGAAATAGCAATGGCAGGAGCAGGACCCTGGAAAGAAGAGGGGCAGGGCTGCTCACAAGTAAAGTGCGCCAGGAATAAATCATCGAGGCGACAGAGGCAACTGGAGTTCAGGCGTAAAGTCACGACGCTTATGCAGGAGAAGGGGCTCCTCGGCAGAAAGGCTGGGTATGACTATGAGGACCAGCTCGAGACTGCTGCTGTCGAGGCCGCGACGGAGGACTTTTTGGACGAGCTCGAGAAGAGAACATACGAAGAAAGCAATAAAGCAGCGAAAAAGCAGGAACAGCGGGTCGTACCATCGAGGACGAAACACGACCAAGAAAGCAGCGAAAAGGCGGCAGATGTTGTTATGGGAGGCCATCAAGACCACAGTGACAGCGACGTGGCTGCGATTCAGGACGCGTTTGGTAGCATGCGAATCACCCGTCCGACGGAAAAGCACGGCCGGGCGGCGGCAGACCGTGCCAGGCAGCTAAGCGCGGAACTGCAGGAGCGCGCCAGAGCCTGGGCGGATCAGGTTCGCGCTTCTGAAAAAGCTAAGCGGGCGAAGCACAGTTGGCGTGCGGCTCGAAGACGAGAGGCGTGGCAGAATTACTTCAACAAACTCGCACAGAGCCGGCACATGGATAAGCTGAAAAAGCTTCTCGGTACCCTTGAATCTGGTGCGCTGCCGCCGCTACTTCGCCGTATTTGCGACGGCGAGAAAACAGAAAACGGGCGGAAGGCGTACCAACTATTGCTCGCGTACGTGTACATTGTCCTGGCCGAATCGCTGACGGGGGGGAGTGCTTCTGGTTTTATGGTGAAGTCCGGCAAAGCTCATGTTCCCATTTCGACGATGGATCTCGTCGAGAGGAAGGGAACCCCACCAAAAGAAGCACTGGAAAAAATGCGCGACCTCATCAAAAACTACAAGCCAGAAACGCGAAGTGTTTTCACGACCAGTGGCCGCCAGGGGAAATCTGAGAAATCTCAGAACATCGCATCACAATCACTCGCACTCACTGAAGAGGACTCGCAGGCGGGCAGGTCGGCAGAGAACAAACGCATGCCGTCCCTCGAAGAAGCCGTACGGTTCGCTGCCGACGAGCTCATTCAGGTCACAGTTCCCGACCCTGTGCACTCTGCGAGAGTAAGCATTCCGATGCACGCGACACGAAACGGCTTCTGGAACACGGATTTTTCTTATAACACAACGGATAACAGCACGGGCCATGTTGTAAGAAGCCACGTCACCTTCAGAAATCTGGAACAGATGACGAAAGAATCAGTGGCAAGGGTTGAGAAAAGAGGGTTGAGAACATCTTTAGGATCATCAAGGTCTCTACTCGAAGATCCCAGGTGCAGGACTAGTTTGCTGCAGCCTGCGGGTGCGGGCGGTGATGAGGAGGTGAAAGCGCTGAAAAGTCGGTTTGAAACCGCAGAAAAACAATTAGAAAGGGAGTTTGCGAAGAGGATCGATGTCGACAAAACGTTGGAAGAGTTAACGGCTGTTTTGGAGACGATACGGGTCGTGATTCGGGAATACGCTAGCTTTCTTGCAGCCCATACGGATGACGACGCGATCCCTAGCTTGTTCGAAGACGAAGATGAACCCGAGCCCGAGCGCGGGCATCCAAGAACGCCGAATAAAGGAAAGCGAAAGGAAGCGGCGCAAACAAGTAGAAGGGAAAGAGAAGCCGTGTGGCTTCTGTTGGAATACTTGGCAGCGGAGGGAAAAGCGAACACGCAGGCGATGCAGGCCGTACGCGTCGGCCTCGAAGCAGGGCGGAAAATGACATTTCTGTCTGTGCCCGTTGCTGCGGCGGCGGGGGCCGCGGGTGTGCTGTGGTGTGTCGGCACGCAGGTCGCCGGCTGTCACTACCCTTGAGGCTGCTAATGCTATACGACATAGTGCTTTTTTCAACAGCTACACGATCGCCAATTAGATCGATATACTTCGCTATGGATCAATTAGAGCTACGGGGTACGTCTTGCGCTACCAGTGATCTTACAAAAATACATTCCCGGACGATCTGACCTTCCACTAGAAGAACTTGTTCTACCGACAATTGCGATACGATCCCCATTTTGCAGCGGACAACCGACTGAGACTGTCCCGCCTTGTGAACAGCACTTACGAAGAGGACCAGGAAGAAGCATCAGTTCACTCATTAATTGCTAGACCTCTCCATAGCGGCAGGGGCAGTGGCAGTGCACTAGCACTCTAGTGCACTGACCTGCGCACGTCTCTCCCTTCCCGTTGTGCCCTCTCTTCTCTTCGATGTGGAAGCCCCACACTCCCCATGCAACGACACAGCTCCAGCTGGGTGGTCAGCAATGATTCGACGCCCTTCTATCATTTTGACGCGCTGCGTTTAGTTTGTGAGAGCTCGCAAAGGGCAATGCAGAACTACGTAGAACTGGGTCGCGGCCAGCGAAATCGGTGCCGAGCGATAGAGTCATGGGACTTATGACATATCTTAAGCGCAGTACTCTGCATTTGGCCATTAGCGCATGCCTGCTGCAATCCGGCGGAACTCCTCCCAAGAGGGGAGGGAGGGAATGGATAAACGGAGACGGACGGTAGAGGTGTGCGACGTCGCTCCGCCTGTGCATGCGAGAGATCCGGAGAGAGATCGTGGGGGGCTCGGCTAGTTCTTACTGTCATCTTGCTGGGCCTGTCGGTGCATTTCGCGGATTCCCGCTCACTAGTTCGGCCCTTCCGGCTGTTTCTTCTTCTTCTTCAGTCAAACGCTAGGGGGAAGAGAGATTCTTTTTGTGTCATGGCCGCTTCCCCATGGACGTGCGCGTGCCGACCCTGCCGGTAGATGCACCAGAACATGATGATCTTAGTCCCGTTTGCGTTTCTAAAGTATAGAAAATTGCAAATATATGTTGTAATTGTGGTTCAAGTAGGCAAAACACTATTTCATCTCTTAAACCTAAAGGCTACGACGCTTGCGGTCCTTCTCCTTGCCAAGGCGAGCGATTGTACAGGGAAGAAGCGAAGGTCATTTCCCGTGCCTGTACTCGAGGGCTCATGTAGTTGGCTCGGGTTTGGAACAGGAATCATTTGATGACGAGCATCGAAGAAAAGGGATCAGAAGTAGTCGCGTTTAACTACTCCCGTGATCATCGGATTCGGTCTAAATTGATTCTGTGAAGAACAATGATCCGGTCGTAGCATTTTGAAGATCTTCAATGAATCTGCCGCTAAAGCATACTTTCTTACTTTTTTCAAACCTCGAACTCAAAGTCGAACCGAAACCGCAGGCCTTCATTGAAATTGATTGTGCGAGCATCGGTTTTTGTCTTTGCCGAAGAGAACAACCACCTCGACCTCCGGTGCTCGTTGATCCTTCATTAAATTGAACACTAGCATTGCACCACAAAAATAATTAATATAGCCATCGGACGATGAAGATGAAGCTCCTGCTTTCTACTCCGTGGGCTTTTTTTCTGCTGCATGGCTTCGCGGTTTTCTCGATGGAAGCTTCTGCTTCTTCAGCTTCCTCTCGTCTGCATGTAGCGAGCGCCAGAGGAACGCAGCCACCGGCGCGCAAGCGTTCGCTCAGTTTTCTTGATCCAGCCTCCCGTTCGCCGCCGCTGGAGCTGCCGGCGAATGGGCTCTATGCGAGCCCAGCGTTTCTCCGCGCCCGTCAACCTCCTTCGAAGAAAGCCAGACACAGACAGGAAGTTCCGCCAGCTCCATTATATGTCCTCGTCATCAATGATGACGAGGACGGGGACGGGCCACTGGCTTCTCAAAGGGAAAAGCGCGAGCGCGAAGAATCGGGAGGAAAGCCGTCTTCAGGACCAGGAGCGAGGAATACTAGGCCGCGGCTGATCCTGAGAGAAGACCAAGCTTGGTCAGCGTCAGAGCACCAAAGCCAGGGACAGCTGCTCGAGAGGCAAAGGGACCTCGTGGCCTTCTCACAGGAGGTTGTCAACACGTACAACCGAACCAAGGGCGTGGACAGCTTCCTGATTCCCGTGGCCGACAAGGTCGCGGAAATCACGGCAGCGGCGCGGCCGCATCTCGCGAGGTTTCGGCAGTTGGGAATGATCGCGGACGAGGCTGTTCAGCTCGACTTCGGCGAGGACGCGCGTCAACGAAACCCGGGGCTGGACGGCTGGGTGAAGAAAAATGCTTCCGCGATGCAGGAGCTGCAGCAGGCCCTGGAGAAGCTGACTTTCAGTTCCCGGTCGAAGAGCAGCCTCCAGAGGAGCCTGGAAGCGTTCGTCGAAAAAAGTCGGGCGACCAGCACGTCAGGCTTCGGGGACGCGGTGGCGAACGGTGTGCTTGCTCAGATCGGCGGAGAGCGGGGGCGCGAGGCTTTCGTGCGTGGCTTTTCCCGGCCGGGAATGGAACGGGAGCTGCTGGCCAAGATGACCGGGGAGGAGGCGGCTGACGCGCTCGGCCCCCTTTCTCTCAAGGAGCAGGACGGCGCCGCGGCCCATCTGGGGGAGAGGCCAAGCAAGAGGCAGCGGCGCGGCCGCCCGCTCGTGATGGGGGTGGAGGTTTCGCTCCTGCCGAACGAATATCTGGAGCGCGAGCTGGCCGAGGAAGAGAAAGTAGAAGCTCGAGGTGTTCAGGAGTACCCTCAGGGCCATCTTCGGATGGAGGAGGAACGAAGGAAAAAGCTCCGGGAAATAATGGCTGCGGGGGGGGTTGTACAGGATTTCCGCGTGCAGTGGCCGCTGGTGCCCGGCAGCCAGGACTTCTTGTGCCGCCTGCGGTTTTTCAAGCTGTTGCCCGAGGCAAATACGAAGGACCCGGTGCGCCTGCACCGGTTGGACATCGTCGGTCCGGAGAGCGAGGGCCGGAAGAAGCTGCTCAGCATCGAGATCGTACCGCAGGGAGCATGGCCGTGGGCTGATTGATTCATACGAATTCGCATTGGGCTTTTCAAAAGGGGGGGGACTGGAGTTTCGCGGTAATTCGGAAGTCTATTTTTTTATACAAAATCTTTAGGCAGTTGCATTTGCATACATGGACGCAAACGCAAACCCCAGCACGGACCTCGACGCCAGATACGACAACGGCGAGCCAGCGGAACTCACTTAAACACTGACTTGTTATCCGTATTCCGGCGAGGGACTTTTCCTCGGCAAGCTTGATGTTACGTTCCGGATTGATTCCTCGGCGAAAATCGAGTTATATTTTGGTGGAGCAAGTCGTATTTATATTTTGGTGGAACAACGCGAGGCTACTTTCTTAGTGTGTGGCCGATCGATGTGCTGCCGGCTCTATTTCGGCCGCGTCGCATGTGAGAAATCTACCGACCTAGGAAAGTCGAGGTTCTGTTCGATTATCGCATACTCTGTGCAGATTGAGCGCGAGACAGATGCTCCTACGAACCAGCAGCAGTCGTCGACAGCCGATGAGCGCAAGGCGATACAAATAGAATCCGAGAGCGAAACCGAAACCGAGAGCGCAAATGAAACGCGGTGGATATCGATGAACTCTCGACTCGAACACTCATCGCACCGACAAAACCAAAAGTGTGCATCAGATCGCAAAGCGCCGGAAAACGAAAACGGCTTCCACCTTCACCGTCATGCATGATCGGCGCGAAAAACCATTTTACGATTTCAATCGATCGCCTCATCTACATTTACTACTTCCAAAACATCGCTTCTAGCGCGCGGAACTAAATGCACTACAACTACCTTCCTATCTTATCATCTAGGTTCATCTACTTCATCGGCATCGCTGTCGTTCTAGCTCTGCGTCTACCTGAAGCACAATAAGAGTAGTCCCCTAGCTTATCCTTATCTCTCTTTCCCCCCCGAAATACAGTAGATTGGGTAGATTTATTATCGTAGCGATTTTATCGTGATCGATTTCGATGCCGACGACTCCCACCAGCTTCGCAACGATGAAAGACGTGAGCCTTCCGTCGGCCGAGGATGAGCGGGCGCGCGAGTCGCTTCCGGACCCCGCGCTGGAGAAGTGGTTCAAAGAGAAGAAACAGACGTACCAAACCGGCTACGAGAAACTTCTCAAGGCCGCCGACGACGAGCTGAAAGAACTGCAGCTCAAGGGAATGAGTACGAAGTGCTTTTTTCCGTACAACCTTGATACAGCCTCCACCTCCTTCCATCCTAGAACATATAGTAGCAAAAGGAAATAAAGCGACTGGTACTATGCTCGCTGTCAACATCGGTATGGCTGAATGAGCAAGTTTCATAAACAACTGTCGGAAAGGTCCGGTCGAGGGCGGTTTGAGCGAGGGCGTGGACACGCCGCGGAAGACGGCTCTGCGGTTGATGCAGTCCGCGGACACAGGCGAGGGGAGCATCTTCGCGGGCCTGCCGGCGCCGGACCCGCCGCGGCACCGGGGCGTCCTGGTGCAGGACGAGGAGGATCGGTTCACCACGAAGAGCCGGGGCGGCGCCGGTCTCAGCGTGGAGTACATACAGTGCTACAAAGGCACGCAGCGCGTGCAGTGCGCCGGCGGCGCGGACTCGCTGGCGGGGGGAGGAAGGAAAGTCTGCGCGGCGGGAGTTGGAGGTACCACTGGTAGATGGTATCTAGAGCACTACAGCGGGATAGGGATTGGCAATGCTAAAGCTAATGGCTATTGGACACATACGTTCACAGGAAACAAGGGTCGATTGAGAGACAGAGATGAGATGAATGGTATTGATTCGCACACCGATGCAGAGACCGCCGTCGCGGTCGCAAGCGTTGCGGCAGAGGTGGGCACATCACCTTCAGCAGTCCTGGCTGATGCAGGGGACGACAGTGCGGAAGGCGGGGCAGAGAAGTCTCCGCGAAGTAGAGCCTCCGAGAAGTCTCCGAGAAGTGTAAGAGGCGAGGAAATCTCGGAGCAGGGGGTGCAGCAGGGGGTTGTCGTCGGACTAGAGGACGATGCAGCTGCACAAGCAACCGCGCCCTCGGAGACGGAGGGAGTCCCGGCGTCGCGCAGCCCGCCGCGGGTGGGAAAAGCGGCCGCGGGGGAAAACAATGCGGGGACGACGGGGGAAACCGCCGCGGTGAACAGCCCAGACACGTCGCGGCTGAATTCCTCATCCGGGGAGATGGGCTGCCAATCCACGCCCCCGACGGGCAGCCCAGAGGCGGATGACGTCGGGGGAGCAGATGAACGGGACCGCCTCGTCGTCGCGGCCAAGGAAGGTGGAGAGAAGCCGCTGTCGCGGTCGCCCCTGAAAACCGAGGGCACTGCGGAACCGCGGCAGCAAGTGCTGCAAGAGTCCGAACCTGCAGCGGATGCAGTCGTAGCCGCGAGTACTATAATTTCCGTCGATGAAGTTGTGCTAGATGACCGACACCGACCATCGACGGCAGCAACGAGCAGCGACCGAAAGGAGGAGCCTGAAGCGCACCATGAAATAAATGTTTCCGGATCTTCTTCTGGACGAGATCGAAAACCCGAAGCTGCGGCTCAACATCGGATCGCGGAAAGATCGGCAGATTTGCCCGTGCAGGCCGCAGCACACGCTGCAGGTTCGCAGGTCGCAGCGCCGCAAACGCCGCAGGTTGCGGCCGGGGGCGAGAGCCTGCCCGGTCGCGACGGCCCGGAGGCTGCGCGGCATGTTGAGGGGCAAAGCGAAGGTGGATCGCTGTTGAAGGGATCCCCGGCGGACGAGCCCAGAGGAGAGATGAAGGAGCTGGCGACGACGAGTTCTTCGAAGACCACCGCCGGCAGTCCCGAGAGCAGCAGCGGGCTCGGCACCGACCACGAAAGCAGCGGGCAAGACGACTGTCTGGAGAGCAGTAGCCCCGAGAAAGACATCAAGGAGAAGTCGGCAGGCTTGATGTCGAGCCCGGAGGCCGTTGCGTCCGCGGTGGCAGCGGAGTCGCGCGAAGGTTCGTCGGAGGGTTCTTTGGAACAGAAGTCGTCCGCAGAAGCCACCCGCGCGCACAAGCAAGCGGGTGCTGTTTCTGCGGCTGCAGCACCTCCGCCGCGAAAAGTGGTCGCCGTGCGGAAAATCGGCTTGGCCGCGAACGCGGCGAAGCCGGGATCCAGTCCTGGCGTTGCGACCGGAACCACGGGTACGGATGTCGTTTCGAGCTTTGATTGTTTTCTCTCCTGTACAAAATAATGGACAGATTCGTCTTCGTGCGCAATACATAGTTTTTATCTACTGCTCTCTGCCCTCTCGGACAGGTGGTGTGACCGCGCCGGTAGTGAAGCGGATTGGGCTCGCGGCGAAGGCCAAAGTAGCGGCGAAGGCGCCGCCCGCGGCCGCAGAGGGCGGACTCGGCCTCGGTGGGCCCGCTAGTCCCGGCCCGCGGACCTGCCAGACCGGGTGCTGCGGAGGACCTTCTTCCTGCGCGACGGGCTCCCAGATCGTCGCAGCAGATGCTTCTAAGCAGCCGACCAGCACCGCCGCATCAGCGTCAACGGCAAGCACATCGCAAGCACCCTTGAAGCCGTGCACGGGGTTGAAGCGGGTGCCCGGGTCGGGGCTGATCCCGCGCAGCTGCGGGCAGGCGGGCTGCCCGCACTGCGGAATCAGGGCGCCGGAAAAAAACATGCACTCCGCGTGCGAGCACGAGGGCAACGGCGCGGTGATTCTCCCCAAGGACGAGGATGAGATCACGCTCGACCAGCTGCCGGAAGCGCTGGAACGAAAGCCCTTCGACCAGGAAAACGGACTCAAGTACTTGTTCTTTATAGATACTGATAGTACTCATACATTTCGTTCCGTGTACGCTTTTATATGCCAAAGCTAATCAATCTCGCTCGGCTCGCGATGATCGCAATGGCGAAGAAATATAAATCGTACAGGACGACGGTGACGAATCCGAAGTCGTTGTTCGATGAGAAACGGGAGATGCCGGCCTTCGACCCGAAGTACGCGGAGCAGTACATGCTGTACGCGCAGCAGTACGGCGCCTACTCCCAACAGTTCGCACTCTACGCGCAGTACTGCGCGCAGCAGGGGGCCGTGCAAGCCGCGAAGGCCGAATTCGAGCAGGCCAAGAAGAAGCAGCAGGAGCAGCTGAAGAAGATGCAGAAGAAGGCGGCGAAGAAGGGAAAGCCGATCCCGCCGGATCCGTCACAGCCGAAGCCGATGATGATCACGCCCTACCGGCACAACTGGCTGCTGTCGGGCAACAGCGAGACGACGGGGGAAACCTCCTGGTGGGAGCACCTGGCCAGGGAGGCCACGCGCTTGTTCGATCCGCGGAGCTGCAGCATCAACCCGTTCTGAGTCAGATACTTAGTAATGGATGACGCGGGGCGGGAGCGATCCGATTGAATTTTATTGCATGAAGACTTATTCGACCGAGGGACCGATAGCGATTCACTCGGACATCGACTTCCCATTCCGAAGTGTGAATGTCTGCACGGTCGTGGCAGGAGTATGCTGTGAATGTGAAATTCAATGCGAATACATCTCATCTGTAATTGTAGCAACGAGAATAGGTCTAGCTCTACGAGTATGGTGGGTCAGCCTCAGCGGGCAAAACTGTAAGCACCGAGCATCGGAAGATTCGGGAAGGGATGTTGTACAGGCGACGAGCTTCTTCACTATCAAATAGAATCGGAAAGAACGGAATCGGATTCCATCGAGAGCTTAGCTTTTCTGGTATTGCGTAAAATTTTATTAAACAAAAAGCTTCCGTCCCTCAAAAGAAGTTCTGTTCTTGTTCTCTCCGGAGTGGCTCTCGAAGCCTAGAGTACCAAGTACGTGGACTTCGGCTTGGGTGCAAGCTCCAACTGCTGGGTCGTTGTCGTTGAGTATCTTTGTATCGTGAGAAATAACCGAGCTGAAGATATCTTGGAATATTGAGAAATAACCTCTTCTTCAGGCTTGATCTTAGAATATTCACACCAATAAATATAGACGAACTCTTTTTGGCAAGCGGAACGATTCGCTGCCGTTGCGGGCGAAGAAATATACAATTTTGGATTGCTGGGGCGGGGACAGGCGGTGGGCTGCATCTAGTGATGGCCTTTACTGAGTATGAGTGTTGAAAACGGCCTATACACTGAGCTGAAGATGTTGTATGGAGCTTTATTTGTGCATCCGTCTCGGAGACAAGGAAAAACTGAACTGATGACCCCGACAATCGAAGAGGGGCAACGCGCTCCGACGCGCAGAGACCGCGGTCAGTGGAAAAATCTCCGTAGGCCACTTGTTTGATGAAGTTCCGTCGTATGCTCTGTGTTTGACCCGAAGCATCGCAATATCTGTCATAAGCTTCCATCTTTAACTTTTTGTCGTACGTGCTCGTGATAGTCGTCGTCCCCTCACTAATGCCTCGGTGTAGTAAGATGCCCACTACGGTCGGAATCACTCTGCGCCAGCTCTCTCTCTCTCTCTTCCGACACACACACACACACACACAGTTTCAACTTGGTTTCCGTCCGCCCCACGTTCAATGAATCGCACCCGTGCCGAGTCAGTGTCGTTCCGAATGATCATTTTCGTCGAGTTATTTGCGCCCTAACTTGCCGCGACTGCGCCTCCAACGCTTTTTTGTTTCCTGCTTCAGTTAGTTTACATGACAAGTCATGCGAGACCCAGCAGCCAGTTTTTTCTTATCGCACGGGTACCTTCTTCTTGTGGTACCGAAAACAAACCAGTCCCCCGGCGGAAAAACTTGCCTACGCCGGCAGCCCGGCACAGTTACAGCACACGCTGATCGATCGATCCTCACATTCGCTCAATTTTATTACTTCCTTGGCACTGTCTGAGATCCTCATCCTCAAGTCAGAAGAAGCCTAGTTGCATTCTCCTCGGTGAACGTGATGGCCCGCTCCACGGTGGGTGCTGGGATGTTGATCCTGAAGGCACGCGCAATTCACGCGTTGTCATTTCCACCGTTCAACGATGATGAGAAACGGGTTCGCCAGAATCGTCAGGCTGCTGCATCAACATCGGGGAGGAGATTCCAGTCTTTTCTTCAATACACTGCATCGACGTCGACTGCGCGCGGAAGGACTGCGAGTGCGGATAAGGGACATCGGATGAAAACCGGCATATTGCGACTGGCCAAGAACAGACCGGACGAGGGGAACGCGAGCGAGGGCCGCGAGAGCAGGACGCAAGACGAGCTTCGTTCTGAAGAGCAAGTGTCCTCCTCCGCCACGTACGCACAGGTCGGAAGCAACTCGGACCTCGACTCCCTGTTCCCCCACCAACAAGTTCTGGCAGGGGCACGCAAGATGATCCAGGAAGAGCAAGAAAAATCGCGCGCGGTGATGCAGGAACAGCTTCGAACGATGGCAGAAGAGATTCGACGCCAGGGGACCGCTGGTCAGGAGCGCTCTCCGCTAGCTCAGGGTGTGGCGAAGGACGAAAGGGCCGGCCCAAAGATGCAAACTCTGGACATCCACGACCAAGCCAGCGAGGGTGGCGGGAATGCGCAGGACGCTGCCAGTAATTTCTTGGAGAAAGAGGAAGAGGCTCACGTTCACGATCACGCTCAAAAAAAAACGAAGAGCAAACGAGGAGACTTCTTTTCTAATTTGCGTACGGGTTTGGATTTGCTCCAAGGCGATTGCGTACAGTGCGGGGAGGAAATAGCAGAGAAGATGGAATTGAAGCACATCCTTGAGCGAGCTTTTGCGGCCATCCTTAGAGATACGCAGTGCAAAAACTGCGGAGAAAAAATGCATAAGAAGTATAAGCAGTGGGACAAAAATGATCAAGGTGGGGAGAAGCCGGCGACGCCCGGGCCTCTAAACTCAAACTTTCAGCGGATGCAGCTTGACTCATTTCTCCAACAAGGAACTGCGTCGGCTGGGTCGAGTGCTGCGAGGACGAGCGCGAAACCTAAAGTCAAGGAGACGCGATCGCCGTTGCAGAAAAGGCGGCAAACAGGAGGCGTGGGCGCAAGCAGAGTAGAGTCCTCCATGCCGACGTCATCGGCGTACCTACAGGTGAGCAAGTCAGAGCTGAGCGCCATGTTCCGTCAAGTTGTGGCGGAATCGCGTGCGGCGATGCAGGAGCAGCTGCACACGATGATCATGGAACAGGTTCGTCAGGGGGGGACCGACCAGAAGATGCAAACTCTGCACAACCACCCACAAGCCAGGACCGAGGCGGGCGGCAACGCAAACGCTGCCAGCAGCTTTTTCGAGAAGGAGGCTTCTCGACTAAAGCCCACTGATGAAGATTTCGGCTTCGACAATGTGATAAAGGCTCTTAAGGATACTAGCAAAATGGCTAGCGATTGGAAAGCGGGGAACTTGTTTGGCGCAATCGGGTCGGCTTGGGGTGCGGCCCAACATGCCGTGAGTGCCTTCATAAATCAGAGTCATTGCAGTAAATGCGGGCGGGGCGTAGCGGACGAGGTGAATCTCATGAAAGAGCTGCAGGACCTGAAGGACCAGTTCAAGCCGTTGTTCGCCAAAATTTTGATCGCCATCCGCAGCAGTCAGCAGTGCTCAGATTGTGAACGCGATCTGCATAACAAGTTGGTGGAGGAAGAGGATGAGGCTGCACGTGCACTGCCTCTCAGGCAAGTTTAGTCCCGCTAGCGCCGCCGCCAGGTACACAAAAAAAAAAGTCCGCAAAAAAAAAATACCCCATGTCGCGAGAAAAAAAAACCTTTGGTGGGCAAATCAATCAATCAACTCACTGCAGGCGGCAATGTCACTAGAAACAGGCCCAAAAAACGTACGTTCCTTCGAGGAGAGTCCCACATTTCATCACTGATTTGGCGACATCATCACCGGAGAAAAGTGTTCAGACTGAGATTCGCGCTCCTACATTGATTCATATGACTCATGAATTCGTCAATTCCTATCGCAAGATCGAGATCGTCGCCTCGTGAAGTATACCGCAGTAGTGAGAAGTAGGTACTCCATGCGTGTCGCCTTTTACTATTTGTGTTTTTCGTTCTAACAGATCGGCGCTTGGGGTCCGATTTATTCTTTCTTGGCTTCATCTTCATCGACTGACTCGCTCGCCACAATGAATCGCTGTAATTGATTCGTGCATGCTGATCACATTTATCTCACTGCAAAGAACCTCGCTCCATGTCGCCTCGGTCCGAGATCGCGGTGCCGCCCAACGCGGATTTGTATCGCGACAAGCCGAACGTGCAGACGGGGCGGTTGCTGGAAACGATTTCCGAGAGAAGGCAGTGGGTCTCGGACCGCGGGCCCTGGCACGAGTGGCCGGCGGAAAACGTTTTTTTCGAAAACAAGGACGCCGAGGTGGCGGTCACGCTAGAAATACCTGCTCTTACTGCCGCGGGGGGTGGGGGCGCGGGCGAGGTGCGACAGGAGCAGGTGGTGGTGTGGTTCACCGACCGAAGTCTGGAGGTGCGCGTGGAGGCGACCAACACCAAGGGGAGGCAACATTCGAATTATGTTTTCCTCTGTCGCGAGCTGTGGGGGCACATCGACCCGGACAAGTCGAGCTGGAAACTAGTGGACAGCACGCGCGGGCGTCAGAAACTAAAAATAAAACTGATGAAAGGCCAGACCGGCCGCTCCATGGATAAGTGGGACAAACTCAGAAGACTCTGAAATAAAACCATAAAAACCAACTACGAAGCGCATGTTGTATATTGCGTTCCTTTATTTGTGGTGCAGCTGCTGCATAAGTACTTTCGTTTTCTTCTACCACTCCCGCTGCTTTGATCATCGTCACCAACTAGATTGATGTTCCTTTGTCTATTAGACTCGTTAATAGGGTACAGACTCACAGCAACGAACTACTGCTACCGCAAGCCAAAGCGGATCTACAACTAGCAAAGCTGCTCCCCGAGCCTGAAGATCCTGAAGCCATTCGGCTTGGCCCTTTAGAAAGGTGCGTTCTGTATCTATGGGCGGGGAAAATAGTAAATCTCTTTCTCCGCAGCTAACGCTATCCTATCGTGGCAAAAATGCGAGCCTCACCAATGACGACGACTCCTTCGCTTAGTGCGGTCGTCAGCCTCTCGCGAGGACCACGTCCGCACTCGGTCGCGACGGCGGTACTTCGCGGCCCTACACGACACTACAGCAGCAGTTCTTCGTTTTGCGGCGTCGCCACGGCGGATCATGATCACACGGGACGCGTCCCGTCCTCCTCCTCGCGTCCGTCCTCGTCCGGCTCTTTCCTGCGTCCGCGTTCCCTGGCCCCCTCCTCGTCCACCCCGAAACCTCTTCCGGGGAAAAACGTTGGTGTGCACGGTTTGACTGGCGCGGAACTCGGGCACGCGGTCCGCGCGGCGGCGGCCAAGGGGCACCTGCAGAACCAGCCGCGTGTGTTCGCGGAGCTAAAACAAAAGGCCCTGTATTTGTTGCCGACGCTGCAGCCCAAAACCCGCGTGTTCGTGTTCGCCGGCTTCGCCAAGTGCCTGGAGCCGTCGACGCAAAGCTCGTTCAGCACCGAGGATAGGGAGGGGGAGCCCATTGTTTATTTTTCTGGCCATCAGGAGGTGGAGATTCCTATGGAAGAGTGGGACCCTTTCTCTTCCACGTAGGCGTAGTCCGTGGCCGGTGGTCGGTCGTGTCTGGCCTCTTCCCGCCACGGGGCGGATCCTCCTGCATTTTGTCTCTAATAGTGGGTCTAGTATTTGGTCTCTAATTGTCTGCTGCTCGCAGCTAGAGTGGCGTCCATTTCGTCTTGTATTCGCTGGTGTTAGCTGCACCAGCAGCCGAGTAGAATTAGAAATCAACAACTTTCCCATTCCCCGGCGAATGGTATTAACAAAAACAATGGGTTTCGGATCCCTCCAAAGCGGCGGCTGCGGTATTGGACAGGGTGATGGAAGAGTTCGTGGGGGAGCAATGCCGCGGGTGCGACGCCCAAGACGCCGCCTTGCTGCTGAATGCGCTCGCGAAAGTGATGGGTGCGAATTTAGATGATAGGAGGACCGGAGCTGCAGGAGCCGCGGGTACAACAACTCGCGGTCGTGGGGAACAAGCGTCAAGGCTTGTAGAGAGTCTCTGCCGGAACGTGCTCGCCGACGACGAGGCGTTCGTCGGCAAGGCAACGGAGCAGCACTTGGCGTTGACCATCCACGCGCTCGGCAGGCTCGGGGTTCGAGACGAGGGGCTCATCGTGAAAAAGCTGTGCCCGGCGGTGGTGTGGAGAATCAACGAGTTCGGGCCGCAGGGGGTTAGCAACGTGCTGCATGGAATGGCGAAGCTGGAATTCTTCCCAAACAGCAATCTGCCGCTCGCACCTATTTTGGAGAAAACCTACGCGGCCCTGTTGACGCGGCTGGCGTTTTTCGAGCCCGACAAGATCCTGAGCCAGCACGTGGCGAACTGCCTCGACGCGATGGCGAAGCTCGGGCTCGTCCTCGCAACTGCTTCGAAAGATCCTGCTGTCGGGACACCAGCATCAACTGCCGCGTCCGCGGCCGCGACCAAAGCGCTCGCGCACCTCCGGGACAAGTGCGTACCCGGAAAGGCCGTTAATTTTTCCCCGAAGGAGGTGGCGGCCTCGCTGTCGGCGCTGGTGCGGTTCCCGCACCGCAACCTGCAGGAGGCTGCCATCGAGGTGTTGACGACCCGGTGCGCGCAGTCGCTGAACGTCTATCAGTGGCAGGAGCTGGGGACCGTTCTCAACGCGCTGAGCCTGGCGTCGTCACACGAGGTGAACTTCATAAACGTCGCGGCGACGGCAGCGAGGTGGAAGTACAATCACTGTGACCAGGACCGGCAGCTCCTGAACCAGCTGAAATCTGCCACGAAGCGGGGGCTGTTCGAGAAAAGTCAGGCGCACCTGCAGCTCTACCTCGCGAAGAAAATGCCACACAGGAACAACGGAGTGGGGCTCGGACTCATCTTCGCGGCACTGGCCCGCCAGGTGCACTTCGACGACAAGACGAGGCTAAACCTGCCCTTTCTGGAGCTGCTGGCGGACCGGCTGGCAGGGCATTTCGGGGCAGGCGTTCTTGATTTTTCTGGGGCGGCGGCGCACCAGAACCGGGATTTTCGGGGAGCTTATTCGGAGCAGACCCTCGTGAACGTTTTGTACGCAATTCAACGCTTCGCCGACCGCGTCCCGCCGGAGATAGTTGGAGCCGAAGACGCAGCTCCCGAGGCAGAGCCAGGAGAGGGGAAAAGCCATCAGGAAGTAATGCGGGGTCAAAATCAGGATCAGCAGGAGCAGGTAATCGGTTCCCTTCGGGTACCTGCATTCGCGCGCAGGCTGTTCGCAGCTGTTCGATCGCTACTTCTTGCAAGCCGGCCGCTCGAAGAAGTCGAAGTCGACTCCCAGCACCTGGTGAACTCCGTGTACGCCTTCGGGCGGCTCGGCGATCCGCAATCAGTCCTGCTGCTGGGCAAGTCGCTACTGTCGCCGGCGGTTTTGAACTGCCTCACGCCGCAACAGGCCGGCAACGCGCTGCACGCCCTCGGAACCGTCTCCGTCGTGCCGGAGAAACAACGAGCCGCGGAACAGCATTCACATGGCTGCACGTCGCACGCGAGGCAGATCGCGCTCGCGGTCGCCCGCGCCGCCGTGTTTCCGAAGGAAAAGTTGCCGAACTTCTCCGCGCAGATGCTCGTTTCCGCGCTCGAGAGCCTGGCGAGTCTCGGGGCGGATTTTTTGCTGTCCCCGCAGCAGGGGAATAAAGAGCAAGAGCACCAGCTCGTGAAGCGGCTGTCGCTGCATATCCGTCTGGCGGCTGAGGGCGAGCAGCACGTGGATGTCCGCGTTCTCGCCGTCGCGCTCGCCAAGTTGCGCCTGTTCGACGCCGACCTGTTTTGCTACTGTTTGATGCGCGCGTCGGGGATTTTGAATCTGTCGAACTGCGGGTCGCTGCGGGCGAGCCGAGAGGAGCTGCGGGACCAGGCGAGACGGGGGGTGGAGACGCAGCTGGCCGTGCTGGACGCGGTCGCGGTGGCGCTCGAGGCTGGCGCGCACGGTTGCGAGGTAGTCGCGTCGAAACGGTCGTTGGGCTTGGGAGGAGGAAGCGGGTCTGCCTTGGGTCAACCTTTGCACGCGAGGACAAGTACTGCGGCGAGCGCTTCGCTAGCGCGCGAATCGCAACTGTGTTTGCGAGTTCGCGGCGCGGTGAAAGTGCTCGAGGCCAGCCTCTTGCGCAACGTACAGGTGGTCCAGACGCCCGCCCGCGGCGGATTATATCCTCAGTCGCCTTGCCATCTCTCGGACGCAGGTACCTTCCCCACAACCGTCGCCGACTTGCGACGCTTCGCAGGGATTTGCGGCAGGCTTCGGGCGGTGGGGGTTGGTGAAGCTGACGCCGCGTCGCCGTTCGGCTTCCTCGACCAGCTGCTGCGGCTTCCGGGGGCTGGTTTTCCGGTGCCATCGACGCCGCAATTGCCCAACACGCTCGAGGAGTCTCTCCCGTCTTGCGTCGCTGCGGTCGCGTCCCCAGATGAGCAGTTAAGGGGAGGATCAACCC
>RXOD01004153.1:0-27543 GCA_005223375.1 Amoebophrya sp. AT5.2
GAAGGGGCTGGGAGCAGAAAAGCGGCTATTCGCGGTTGGCAGGACTGCCGCCTTGACGCACTCGCCACCTAGGGCAATCCGCCACCCAAGTGGGGACCCATCACGAAGTACTTACCAGTTGGCCACTTACCAGCTGGTCCCTCCATAAAGCGGACCGGCCCTCGAGAATGCCCAAGCGTCCCTGCAGCTGCAGCCCAAGTTTCCGGCCGCCGCCGCCCGCACGGCCAACCGCAACTACTGCATGGACCTCCCGCTTCCGTCCGCTTTCGCGCTCCCCACCCCCGTCAAACGCGTGAGCCCGGACGGCAAGTGCGGACCGCAGCACGGCAATTTGGTGTGTCCGGTCGGCTGCTGCTCCTCCTTCGGGTGGTGCGGCGTCGGGCACGACTGGTGTGACTGCGGCATCTGCAACGACGCGTTTGGCCGCTGCAGCATGCAGTACCAGTTCCACAGGATAGGGGAGCACATGTGCAAGCTGCCGGACCAGTTGGAGCACGCGATCGGGGAGCTGTTCCAGAAACGTGGGAACGCGGGATCAACATCTTCGGACCAGAGCGACGGGGAAGCAACAAAAATCGACCAGTTTCTGCAGCACGAGCTGGAGGCCATTCACCGGTCGATGCCGTTGAGCAGTTACGAGCAGCTGTACCACGGGTTCGTGTGCCTGCTGGAACACGCGGGCCGCGGCCTCACGCTGCGGCTGCTGGAGCGGACCTTCGCGGCCGTGAGCAAGAAGGCGACGCTGCAGGAGGTGGTGCACGGCACGATCCTCCTGCGCGACTATTCGGACGTGCAGGCGTCCGCGGCGGGGGGCGGGAGCGGCCTGGAGTACGTCTGGATCTGGCTGCTGAGCCTGAGGGACGCTCTTTCCGGGCGGCAGGCGGAGTCCGTGCTCGCGCTGGCCGAGTTCCTCGCGGCGATCCGGGGGCACCTGCTGGTCGCGGATGCGCGTGTTGGGGGCAGCAGCCGAGACCCCGACCGAGAAACCGTAGAGGCCTCTGTCGGGGGAAATGAACAAATCTCCCTGAAAACCGTGATCGCCGCGATGACGAAACTGGCGCGGGCCTTTCCGAACGAGTCGCTCGCGGAGATCGACCGCGGGTACACGGAACTGCGCCTCACCTGGGAGACCGTGGATTTCTTCTCCTACGCCGAGGCGCTGACGAAGCTGGCGAGTTTGTCCTACGGGAACAACTTTCCGGGAGGACACCTTTCCGCGGGCCTCGAGCCGATCGCCCTCGCCACCTACATCGACCTCCTGCACCGATTGAAGGCGAGCCTCCACGAGCGTCTGGTCGACGAGCTGCCGGTGCTGGTGGACAATTTGACGGCGCTGCTCCGAACTTTTCCCGGGGGGAACGGGATGGCCCCCGCCACCTCCCGATCGCGGGTCTCCAGGGGGTTCGACGCGCTCGCGCAGTTGATGGCGAAGTTCGGGCTTAGCCGGTCAGGCTCGGTTGCCGAGCTCAAGGACAACATGGTCCAGGTATTTGGAAGTCGCGACAACGACTTCCCGGCCATCGCGGACCTGTTGGTGAAAGTGAGAGACTGGTTCCAAGAACGTACGAACCTTCCACAGGCACTGGCGCTCGTTTCCGACTTCCTGCACACGGGCCGCACGCAGGAGCGAGCGAACTTAGACGTGGTGTTCACGGACATGAAGGCTTACTACGCTCCAGGGAGCGGGGAGTCCAAGCTTCCAACGCTCCCGGTCGTGCCAATCAGCTCGCACGAGGAAATTAACGACAACGAAGCGCCGGAGGAGCCCTTAGGTGGGGCTGCATCGGATGAAAGAATTCGCCGGGAATCGGATCTGGGCACGTTTTTCGTGGCCTCCGGTGCCACGACCCCGCCCGCGGCAGACGCGATCGTGGCCGGTATTGCAACGCTGCAGACCGCCTACAGCTCGTCGCAGACCCCCCTGACTGCGGCCGAGGCGAAGAGCTCGCTGCTGCGCCTTGGGCGCCGGTGGAGGAGCTTGGACTTCGACGCGACGATTTCAAGCCTGGAGAAGCTCGCGAAATCGCACGACGGCATTCTCTCCTCCACGCATGCGTTTAAGCTCGCGACCGTTGTCGGCAGCCTCGAGGTGCTGTCGAAATTCGCCGCATCTTCAGATGCTGATGTGAACGACCCTAACAGCATTTTGCCCTTCCCCACGTGCGTGGCCGCACTCGCAGAGATGGAGAAAGTGCTGCTTTCCGACCAGGAGCTTTTCGACGTGGCGGTCGATTTCGCGAGCCTGAAAATCTCACTCGTCGCAGTAGAGGACGCGGGAGGAATGGATGCAGTCGGGAACATTCTGGACGTCTGGACCACCTTCGTGGAGGTGAAGACGGATCTCGGCGGCGAGGACAGCACCTGGAAGGAGATTGCCGACCAGGTGCATTCCTTGCTGTCGAAGTTCCGGCATGTGGCTCACCTCCACCACCTGAAGGGGCTGCTCGGGGCGCTTCGAACTACTTACCGCTGCCGCAGTCTGCGGGAGATCGTCCGCGCTTTGCTGGTCTTCGAAACGGCGTACCCGGACTTCCGAGACTCGCTCGAGGAGCTGGTCGTGTTTCTGGTCGGGCTGCCGCGGTACGTAGACGGGCAGGGCGCATACGGCGGCTGGTGGAGTAGTTCGTCGTCGGCGCCGCGGGGGGCGGCGGCTGTTTCGCTTTTGGACACAGTGCACGCGCTGGTCGAGTTGAAAGGGTACGCGGGTCGGTTCGCGACGGGGGAGGAATTCTTCGCGTCGCTGCAGGAATGCGTGAGCACGCTAGAACCGGTTTTCGCGTCCGACGGCTCATCTGTGATCACGTTTCCGCAGCTGGCGACGTCCTTCTCCAACTTCCACACGGACTTTCTGCGCGCCTCCCAGGACGTCACGCTGCACGATTTAACGATCGGGCTGGCGAAGATCCACAAGCTCTACCCCCTTTCGTCCCTGCAGGAAACGCTGGTGGCCGTCGGGCGCCTGCCGGAATGGTACCCCGAATTGACGATGCACCAGCTGATCGAGGAAGTGGTCGAATTGCGAACAGGGGACATCTCGGCGCTGGTCGAAACCCTCACGAGTTGGAAAAAGCACGACAGGGATCTATCCTGGCACGCGGCGAGGGAAAGGTACTCGTGCTCGTTGTGCGGTGTAGTGTTCAGAGTCCCCCGTTCTCTAATGATCTTTTCCATGGGACGAGAAATTATACGACGCTTTACCAAAATGAAGGACGCACAGGTACGTCGCCGAGCACGGTTCCGTGGTGACCGGTACGCTGTGCAGCTGGCTGTTGATTTCCGTCGGCGTCCTGTTGCTGGTCTGTATTGGGCAGGACTTGCGGAAGCAATATCCGGTGCTCCAGTCCCCCGGAGGCGCCGTCTACACAAGCGATTCTGGTAACAATTCGAATTCGAAAGCAAAAGGCCGTTTCCACCGCTACGGATCGCTGTTTGGTTTGACGCCTGGTCGGAGCAGCGAGAACACCGGCACGGAGAAGCGCCGCGGAAACATAGGAGGGAGAGGAAACGACAGGGGTGGAGGGGTGGATTTTGGTTTCGCAGGCGCACGAGACTTGGAGCAACCGGCGTCGAAGTCGTCCACGACGAGCTACCGACCAAAGTCCAAGGACGAAACCCAAACAAAAGCCTTCGAGCTGGACGACTTATTGAGCTGAGGAGGCAGTTCGGGTGCGGAGTAGAAGGCGTTCTCGCACAGGTTGTAAGTGTACTTGCAGTTGTTGTTCTATCTTCACAGGCATCCCCATGATTTGTACTTCTAAAATTCATCGATGTTTGTCGTGTTTGGTGCAGTATGGCACCCAAGCATCCTCATTCGCACCTAGAGCAGATCAGATGATTCATTGCGCAGTGACCCCTGTACAATTTTCGTTTGACAATACCGTTTGCACTGTACCCTGAAGCAACAGAAAGCACGAAGGCGCCAGATCGTCTAGTTGTGTGAGCGATTGTTCGAGGCCGGCAGAAAGATCGACCTGCAACGATCGAGCGACGAGTTTTCTTAGAGCATTGATTCGTCTGTCTTTCGATATAGAAAGAATTTTCGAAGCAGCGCGACTCGTCCAGCACCAGCGCAGAGTGTATTGTATATGTGTGATGACGATCCCGCTCATGAATGTTGTTTCTTTGGAGGGTTAAAGGATGACACTCACATTGCGACTTTTAGCTTTAGTTGTACTTACTGAGGCTTCTGCACTGGGTTGACATATAAGATTACACTGCTTTCGTTCACAACATACGGAAGGCTAGAAGGCGCCCCGTGCAGTAAAGGAGACACGCGCGAGGTGGTCGAGGACTGGCGTGCCAATATTAGAGCGTGAGAAACATCAGCGAGCGCGTCGCAGTCCTGCGGCAAGAACGACGCGGCGACGGTGAAGAATGGACTGGACCCACAGGACAACCATAACAAAATGGTCCGCGTTTACAACCCGCAAACGGTCATGGACCAGAAGCGCAAGATCATCTGCAACCGGCCAGGCTCTGCGAGTGCAGCTGCGAAGCAATCGGCGCGGATTTTGAACGGCTCACGTTCAAAAGTAAGGCAGGACAATGCGGCGCGTTGATTGTTGTGCGTGCTGTATTCTACAGGGCTGGAAACGCTGGCGAACCGCTGGCGAACGATGCGCCCGCCACGAACTCCATCCATCGACCCAGCCAAAGGCGGGAAAACGTATGAAAACAAGCGCGAGAAGCGCAAGAGCGTGGGCACCTCCGCGAAACTACAGTAGGCGGAAGCCCTTGAAGCTGAGGCCTACGAAATCCGTGCGCAAATGCAGCACAGCAATACCACTGAAAACTATCAGGAAAATGCCAGCGATGAGGTTGATGATGATGACTCTGCAGCCAGCAGGTTTAGCCTCACACTGCGGCAGCGTTGGGAAAGCACGTGGAGCGTTGATGTCCTTGTGCTACGTCCCGCCCCTGGGTGGTCGAGTGCTTCTTCGATCGACCTGCTCAGCCAGGGGAGGAGCGCCGGAATAGCTGAGATCGCGGGCCCGGTAAATCTGACCAAAGACATGTTTGCTGTAAATATTTGTTACCCCGACGCTTTTACTTCGCCGCGCTGCCGAGCCGCCGGCCTCTAGTTTGTTCGACGAGGAACTCGATGGGATGGCGGCAGCTGCGGGCATTCCCGAGGAGTAGTATTTTCCAAAACTCCTCGCTCTCTCGCGCAAGCCAGTACAGGCATTTGCAGCGGGGCATCCTCTTTTTGTTTTTTCTGACGAACCTACCGTCTACAGATGGGCCGAAGAACTGGCATGTGAAGGCATCCCAATTGAAAAATCTGCTCCCGAAAAGGGCAGCAATGTCAATCATGGCACCGTGTTCGTGCGAGCGGACGCGAATTTTCTTTCTTTTTCTCGTCGTCTTCTGCGAAGCTGCTCTGACCCTTCACACACTACCGTTGCACAGTTTCGCGTTCGCCTAAAAAATAGCTAGCATGCGCGACCAAAACGAAATACGGGATCGCACACCGGGATGGGCCACTGGGAATTCAGACTCTTCAGTCGGGAGGCGAGCATTTGCACCCTCGCCGATCAGTTTTGCGCCGGCGCTGTCACTAGCGTTCCGTCCGAGCGGGCGTCTCGGGAGGACGTTTACCTGCGTGTGAGTCAAATGGGCTATGACCCCGTGGCGGATTCTCCCAAAGGAATGAAGAAGCGCAACGACGCTGAAACGGCCGCCTTCTACTGTCCGCACGGTGTAAAAGTTCGAGGACGGGGTGTGACCGCGACCGGCGCTGCCCTCGATTCTGGGAATGAGATGCAATTGGAGGTAAAGTTTCTCGTCGCGGAAAAGGGGCGTATGGCGCAGAAGTGGAAAAAGGTCCAGGTGGGGCTCGCGCGGGAGTTGTCGAATGCGGACTGCAGCAGCACTCCATCCTGGAAATGGAAGTTGAGTGAAGCTTCTTGCAGCGATAAAACGTCCGACTTCCTGCGCCGGCTACCGGAGTGGGCACCAGCACCAGCGGCGAAGGGCGTCGCGGTCAAGAAGGCTACTCGAAAGTATTCCGTCGGGTCCGGAACCGGCTCCCCCGTCTCGGTTGAGGTGTCGCACTTGCAGGTTGCCACTGCTGGCACGAACAGAATTGCTGACGAGGGTCTCGAGGCTAAAAAACAGACGCCCTGGCACACTGTTTGCGTGGAGGGGTCGGAGCCTAAGCACATCTACGCAACTGTTGGGGCGATGTTTTTCGCCGCCGCGGAGAAGGAGTGGACGCTGGAGGACCTACAGCAAAAGTTCGCGCCACAGGGAGAAGGCGCAAAAGCTGCAGACGCCGATAGATTCATCATCGGGGGGTACCCATCGCTGGTGGCGCGCATCTTAGCGGCGCAGCCCTGTGGGCGCGGTGAGTATGATGACTAACCGTCCTGCTCGGTTCTAGGATCGCGCGTGATGCAGATGCAATGGAAAGCAAATGTTAGTTTCGCGTATCGCGACTTTGTTGTATCGTGTCTTCCCGTGACTGTTCTTGCGGCTGCTCGTGCTGCTGCTCTATCTTGATCCTACTCTGAATAGTAGTTTACTTTGTGTCGTAGTCGTCGCGCGATAGCGGTTCGAATTGTCGGCTAGATGATGGATTTCTACTCTGCTTCGTGTTCGTGTCGCGCAAGTCCAGTATGGCGCCCGTAATCCTCCCGGACGGCTCAATAGCGACGAAGATGGCGACAACGACAGCTGACACAGATGACGATGGGCGGCCGATCCCGGTCAATATCCCAAAGTTCTGGGGAAACGAAGAGGAAAAACTCGCCGAGTGCATCAAAACCGGGTGGATTTCGTCGGAGGGGCCGTTCGTGGCTGAATTTGAGCAGGCGTTCGCGAGGTCCTGCCAGCGCAAGTTCGGTGTTGCTTGTGCGAATGGCAGCGCCGCGCTCGACATCGTGTGGGAGCTTCTCGACCTGCAGCCGGGGGACGAGGTGATTCTTCCGACTCTGACGATCATTTCCTGCATCAACGGGATCGTGAAGCTGGGCGCGAAACCGGTGTTGGTGGACTGTGCGAAAACTTCGTGGAATCTTGACGTGGAGGCGGTGTTTGGGAAGATTACGGCGCGGACGAAAGCAGTGCTAGCGGTGCATGTATACGAATACGCCTGCGACATGCAGGGACTGCAGCAGGTAATACGGGACGCGGAGGAAAGCGCCGGAGGAGACAGGTTTGTACAAATAATTTCCTCGTTCCTGCCTATGGCCTATGATTGATGTGAGTCATGCACTTATCGCACAACAGGAAAATCTTCCTCGTGGAGGACAACGCGGAGCTGATCGGCGGCTCTCGTCGCGGGCGGCCCACTGGCAGCTTCGGAGACATCTCCACCGTGTCGTTTTATCCCAACAAGCACATCACCACCGGGGAGGGCGGGATGGTCCTGACCGACGACGCGAACCTGTACGAGCGCGCGCGCATGACGCGCAACTTGTGCTTCGACCCGCAGAAGCCGCGATTCGTGCACGAGAAGCTGGGATTCAACTACCGCATGACCTCCATGCAGGCGGCGCTCGGGCTGGCGCAGCTAGAAAATCTCCCCGCCGCGGTGGAAAGAAAGAGAGAAATCGGGCGGCTGTACAACGAGGAACTGCTGGGCGCCGGGGTTTCCGGGACGCAAGGAAGCGCCTGTAAGGGCGTGCGCCTTCCAACCGTACGGACGGAGGACGGGCAGGAGGAGAACATATTCTGGGTGTACATGGTGGAAATAACGCTTCCCGAGGTTTGCGCAAAGGAAGTGATGCAGGCGCTGGCCGCGCGGAAAGTCGGCACGCGCCCGTGCTTCTACCCAATGCACCTCCAGCCGGTGTTTCGCGAAGAAAAATCCCGTTACTACCAGGAACACTTCGCAGCGCTGGCGTTTCCGGAGGCGGAACGACTTACTGCGAAGAGCTTTTACCTGCCGAGCGGTCTGGGCATGACGGACGACGATGTACGAGTAGTCGCGTCGCGCTTCCGAGAAGTGATGGCAGAATTTGCAAACCGCTCGTAAACAACCTGTTGAGTGCACTGCGCAATTGCAGGAGCTGTATGCCGGCAAAAGCAAAATGCTACAAACCACAAACACCCCATTTTCTGAAGGTTGGCGCCCTAAGCACACGCTTGTGTCCGTCCTTCATTGTGACTATACGCGTTCGGATGTTGTGCGTCAGCAACAGGAATGATCCCGGCGAGCTCTGCGTCCTCCGTGCTAAAACGATCCATCGTGAAAAGCGTGGCTGCCGATCTTGCGGCTCACAACCATGCGTACGTGAAACATTTGCGAAGCGCGGTATAAATCTTCAGATTTTATTCTTCAATTCATGATTCCAGTAAAAATCTGGTGGTACTTTCTTAGCTACTGCGACTCACTCGCACCCGTGCAATCTGTTGTCGAGGAACGGCGTGTAAAAGTAATAAGTACGTAGAGACCAGCACTTACCGTTACCGATCAGTTTGAGTACGAAAAGAAAATGACGGTCGACGCCAAACCGGAGAAGGCCCCTCTGGAGCTCGGGCAGGTGAAAATTACCGCCAAAGGCCGCGTGGGCACCTACGTCTCCTACGCTACCAAACTCCTGAACGAGGACAAGATGGACACGTGCTTAATTTTCAGAAATTGGAATCCGCTATTTGAATTTGGTCGATGAAGAACCTGGAACAGGACGAATTCTTGTCCGATCCAAACAATGAATAACCAACAAAAACAGGATCACCTTGCTGGCGACGGGTACGGCTCTGAATATCTGCGTGACGACGGCGGAGATTCTGAAACGCCGCTTCAAGGGATTGCACCAACTGACGAAAATCGGAACGCTGGAAATTGAAGACGAGTGGAAGTCGGAGAAGAAGGAAGATCAGGTGAGTACAGCCTGTTCTGCGTCGTGTGAGGAGCGACGCAAGTAACTGGCTATCTAAGTTCGCATTTCCCTTATCAAGGAAAAACTAGCAATAAAGATAGCGGAGTATGGCATCCGTCCGCGAAATTCGAATTCCTCCTCCAGGTGGCCTTCAAGCGTCGCGTCTCGTTCATGGATATCACTCTGACGACGGACGACGGTAAGGTGGACAAAAGCGACAAGGGGTACCAGACGCCCCTTCCCGAGGAGTTGGTGAAGGAAATTGATGAATCCGCCGAGGAAGCAGCGTCGCGTCCTCGCCGTGGGCGCGGCAAGGGAAAGGGCAAGGGAAAAAAGGGCGGTAAGAAGTCGTCGAAGTCTGGTAAGCGGGGCAAGAGCAACGCGTCCGGTGCTGGGGAGAAGAAAAAGGAAAACCCTGAGGAGGGTGGCGAAAAGAAGGAATCGGGCCGGAAGGAGCGCAAGGGAAGGGGAAAGAAGGGGAGTAAAAAAGGGGTGTGGAAGAAGGCGGAAGGGGCCGACGAGTAAGCCGATCAGGCCGTTTTTCGGTCCACGAGTTAGTTTTCACGGGAGGCAAAGGTGCGGAACCTCGGGTGAATGTACAAAACGAAAGCGAACGACACGTGCTCGACAAAAAAACCGAAATACTATTTTTTTTGGGGTTGAAGAAACCGAGATGGTATTTCACATCAAACGACGCTGACGGCATTCTTTTTTGAGGGCGAACCAATACTGATACTCAATCTAGCGTGGAGCCTCGGCTGCGTCGCTTATTGTTGCGGTACTTCTCTAGCTTCGTGCTAGTTGTCCAAAAACATTTGATTTTGAGGGAGAAACACGGATTAGCGACCGCACCAAATAACCTGAATGGCTGAATAGCTGAAAATTATTGGAGCACGCTGACAGCTGCATCGAGCATCGTAGCTGCTGCTGCAGAAAAAAAGAGAAGAAATGTTCGTATCAACTGCCTACGTGTTCGTCGCATGAAGATCGTTGTGAACACCGACAGGAACAATTCGTACAGAGTTGGAGCTCGGTACTTTCGTCATCGCATTGACATCGTAGGCAGAGACTCGTAGCACCACCGCGGAAATAAAAAAGAAAAAAACAAAAGACATCAATCGTCAGGATGCACAGACATTACCGGCTTTGGAAACAACGATAATTCGGACCAGGCTTCGACTAATACGAAATCCATATCCTGGAGATCGTTCGCCACCATTAAATCGCTAGGCGTGTGTGGTCAGTGTTACCGAAGTCTCCATTAGCTGTACTGCCTCGTAACGACAACTTTTCTCGCAGCTCGTTGAAGTAGTATTTGCGAGCGACTCGGATGTTTGAATGAGAATAAATCGAGCCACAGTCGATCACCATATTTTAATCAGGAAATCTGCAGGCGTTTCCGTTTGTAGACTGATTCTTTCCTAATTGCTAGAAGGATTTCCATTTTATCTACTAACTAATTTAACTACCTGTGCCGGCTTATTCTCCAGGAGACTGCTACGATTACCTCTATGCTTCCCACCTAACTCAAGATGTCTTCCATTTAACGGCGTCGCAGTAACTGCATACTTGCTTCTTACACTTACACTCATCAAACTCCCAAGCAGATCGCTTTTGCGATCGGGTATGACCTCGACGACTTCGTGCCGGCCCCCCGACCGGATCTGACGCCCCCCGCGAGGACCTTCGGAAGCGGAGCCACACCCTGATATTGACAAGTAATCGAGAACCTCCCTGCTATCATCGAGGACGAGGACCCCCCAATCGATCAAGCCCAATCGATCGACAACGACATGGCGAATTCCGCCCCGGCGGCGTCCGCCCAAACGTACTGGCAGTTGGGCGCCACCACCCGTCTCGACGGAATTTTCGAGAAGGCCCGGCAGGACGTGGGCAGTCTCGAAAACGTGTCGCACGAGTACCGCTCCGTGTTGAACCAGAAGCTGTTCGAGCTTTACGGGGCCATCGAGGAGGTCACAAAGCAGCGGCGGGGGTTCGAGGACAACTGCATTAAGATCGAGATGGAGCTGGACAATTGCAACGAGCAGCTCTCTTTGATCGACCGGGAGGACTTGAAGGTGCAGTACCGCGAGGACCGCAAGGAGGTGCTGCGCGTCACCGAACGCCTGATCGCGGTGGAGGCCGAAGAAAAGCGGAAGTGGGCCAAGGTGCTCGAGGTCTTGAAGGAAAACTTCGACCTGGCACCCATGGTAGCGGGGGCGGGAGAGCGAGAGCAGCAGGTACCAGCTGCGAACGGGGGCGCGAACGGTGGCTTCAACGCGCAACAGCTGCCGCGCCCGCCGGGTGGCGCGGGCGCAGGGGCGGCGGCCCGCTCAAACGAAAGGGCCGACCCCCGCCGCAACATGCAGCAAGACCCGCGCATGATGAACAATGTTGACCCCCGCGGCGATCCAATGGCGGCTGCGGGGGTCGGGATTCCGACCAGCGACGCGAGAACGCCCGCTGCGGCATCCGGGGCGACGATGGGTACTAGTAGTAGAGACCCGCGGGGAAAAGCTGGAGCTGGTAGAAGGGACGACCCGATCTCGTCGGGGCATTCCTCTTTCTTCGATTCCATGTCGACCGCCGCGAACAAGGCAGGCAGGTTGTTCGAGGACACGTTCTACGGTGGCACGCACCAGTTCGTGGCGCCCGGATCCGACGACCACGAGTACGTTCCGCAAGAAGCGTGGTGGCCGAAGGACAAGGCTGCGCGCCAGCACCCGGCGTACAACGGACCAAGTGACACAGCTGCGTACGGCCAGTCGCTTCCTCCCCCGCAGCAAGCGAGTGCGCAGCAGCGACCGCGCACACCGAACGGGACGGCGTACGGGGCAGGAAATTCTTACGCCCCGGGAATGGCAGCCGCGAGCCCGACAGGGATCTACGGAGGGAGCTCGGTGCGGGGGCAGATGTTGGGACCGGGCGGGGCCGCGCCGGCTAGCGGCACGCCCACAGGCTACGACCGGCTACAGTTCAGCAACACTGCGCCGAATCGGGACCGGGGGTACAACGACGACCTGCCGGGGCTGGGCAGGAGCCGGCGCTGAAAGATGTTCTGCCCTAACCGCGAGAATCAATTCCATTCGTCATGATACTCCTGGGATTCCAGTGAAAACCTTGTGTGTACGTGTTCAGGTTCCGCTTCACCTTCAGATCGATGCCAAAAGACACGAATCTCATTCAACCGCGCACGCACACATCCTCGAGTCAAAGAATTTTTCACCTGCAGCTATCAAGAAAGGCGTACTCTCCCGCTGTCCGACAGCGAGCACTCGTTGCATGTTGATTCGATGTTCATCGCGAGAAAGAATGCAACGGAAAACGCCGGGGTTGCCTTTCAAAAATGACCATGAACATGATGCCGATGTCTTATAAAAAGTTGATTAAATAATAATCAAGGCCTAGACCGCGTGAGGAAACCGCAACGGATTTTTTAATTGGACGTAAAGTCATAACCACAAGGCCTCGACCAGGAAAATACTAAAGGCCCGACTGCCCGCGGCGCAAACGCGTAGGAAAAGACTTCAAAGTCATGGCGCCTCCTTCCTCGGTGAAGCTCGTGCACACGACGTCCAACTACAACAAGATTCTTCCTGGCGAAACGTTCACGGTCGATCCCGACATCCAGGTCAGGGCCCTCTGGTGTTACTGTGTCCCTGCCACAGCTCCTCACTGCTGTGAGCACCACCTGCGCCGAGTCGCTCTCGGCGCCGCCGCTTTTCAGGAGTGGCACGAAGACAACGACTGGACCCTGTACTACGTGAATGAGCGTAAGGGCGACGCGCCGGGGTACAAGTTCTACAAGTACGTTCTTGTTCCCGAGAACGAGCAAGGCCGGGCGGCGCTCGCCAAGTGCAAGCAGCACAAGAAGTATCAGAAAATCGCCCAAGTAGCCAACGTGGCCGCAGAGGACCTGCTCGCGGCGTTGGGACGGTACTACCGCTCCGAGTTCGGAACTTTGGCGGATGTTTCCAACGAAAATGGCAAGATCGTGTGGCACTTTCACGTGGGGATTTTGGGCGGCATGCCGTTTGGGAACTACGTCGACGAGAACAAAGAGGAATGGGAGGAATTGAAACCGGATTTGCCGGAGGTGCACAAAGCCAAAACAGATCAAGGGCAGGATCAGGAGGCGGACGATGAAGAAATTTTCCGCAAGTTTGCGTTCGAGAGTGACGAAAACGAGGAGTGGACGACGGTGAAAAATCCGATGAAGGCGAAGGAGGGATGTCTGCCGTTTTGCTTCGAGTCGAATCAAAACATTTTCCCGGCGGAGGACGGCATTTTTCGCCACTACTGCCGCGCTGAAGGCCTGTGGCAGTGCAAGCGCAAGGGCTGCAAGCAGGGGGGAAAGGCTTTATCCGAGGCGCGGATGCGGTTCCGGCAAAATCACGGTACAGGACCGGCAGAAGGAAACGATGCGGAAAAAGCGGGGGCTGGCGGCGGGAATTTGGCGGCCGACGACAGCGGTGACAAGAAGTCGCAGCAGACGGAGTGGTTTTCCGCGGTTTGCTGGTATCACGAGCACCTGAAAGACCGCGACACGCAGGGTCTCAAAAAGGGGTTCGAGCGGCAATACTGCAACGCCTGTTGGAGAAAGTCAAAAGAGTGGGTAGAGGGCAAGGTCCTCGCGTTCGCAAAATGTGGGTATGGGCGCATCGACGACGAGGGCGCTCCCAAGAAACGGCATGCGGCCGGGGGGAAGGATGAGGACCTCGCAGAGCTGTCGAGACGCGAAGCTTCCTCGAAAGCCGCGCCGCACCGACCCGAGGTGTGCCTCGTGTGCTCGCGATTGAAGATGCAGGGGTTTGAGGACACGTGTCTGCGGTTTGCGGAGTGGTTGGCGGCCGGGTACGTGGTGGTGCGTCCGGGTGATAAAAGCTGGGCGTGGGGGGGCGGAGTGGGCTCGCATGAAGAAGCGAAAATTGCGAGCGCGAGAAGACATGGAGGTCGCCGGCGAAGGTAGTGGGCCGATCGTTTGCAGCAGATTCGCTGGAGCTCTGACAAGCAGGTTATAGTGGCGTGTCGACAGAGGCAGAGCGCACTCATCTACATCGTTTAGACCGCGGAGCTTTGTGCGCTCTCAGGAATTCTCCCAGAAGTACGAGAAAACGCCAGCGCCGGGCGGTAACTCCATCCTTATCCCTAGCCTCGTCCTCCCCACTCATTCCAAGAAAGTCTTTGCAGGAGGCCAAAACTCATCCCAAAGAGCGCGTTTGGAAATTTTGTATCCGGCAAACAACTGTTTTTCGCGTTTGGATCCCCGACAAGGAAAGTCAACAGCCGCGAGCAAATTTAGGTGCAGCAACAAAGAACGCACTTGACTTGTTCATGAGTGGGCGTCGGTCATCTAGTCACCACCGCTTGCGGATTCGGTTTTATTTTTCCTCTGCAAATAAATGATCATGAACCAGTCGGAAAGTCCGCAGCTGTTTCTGCATCCATTGTCTGTTGCGCACAAGAGAGGCTCTTTCTGCATCAGATGTGGCTGATGTGCCGTGCATCTTGAGTTCTCCGCGTGATGACTGAAGAGACGCTTGAGAAAGGCTAACAATCAAATGAAATTCAGAATAAAACAAAAACAAGAGAAATTTCAACTTCATCCGTCTCAAACAAATCCCACAGCCACCCGGTGTTAGGTTCCGCACGATTTTTCCATCCCGGGAAGCGCATTACCACGCGGCGATCTCAAAATAATTTTCGAAAATTCAGAGTGTGGTAGACGAGGCGACTCACACTGCTGATGAAAATGTTACTTGTACGTGAAATTAAATGGTTCACCTTCATCCACTTCGACCAAGAACGATCATATCGATGTCCCCACTTCTCGTGATAAAGTTATCGTCGACAACGCCTTCTAACAAGCTCGTTTCCGTTCCTATTTCATCTTGACGCGCGTAGAAAACGCTCGTTTCAAAAATTCTTTTGCCTTCTTCCCGTTCACCATCACCTACGAAACTATCGTCCTGTCCCGTTTGTACTAAAAAAATACGCAATTGCGGAATGCGGTTGAAAATAACAATCAGGCGCACCGTACCACCTTGCATACTCGATGTGGACGATTCTTTGACATGTTCCGCGTGTTTCTCGCGTTCTAATTCATCGCGGAGCCCGTCTGCTCGTCCCTTCCTTCTAATAGAATAGTAGAGGAAGCGGTTCTGTTGCGACAGACAGCGGCGCCACTGAAGATGGCTGTGTGGATGCTTACCCAATATAGCGACAATGAACTGCGTTTCTTGAGCTTGAGCATCAGTCAGAAAGTAGACACATCGAGACTCACACGTCCACTGAAAGTAGGATTGACTAGTCGTTTATATAATAAATCCTGACGGTGTTCGGCCGTGCGTGTGGGCCGTTCTCGGAAGAGTCTGCGTTCTCCCCAGCATCTGCATACTGGAGCCGAGCCGGGACTCCCCGAAGACCGATCGTTTACTCGCTGACGTGCGCACGGACGCGGCAAGATGGCCGACGACCGGCTCTACGTGATCAAGAACACATTTTTGGACATTCCGCTGTTGGAAGCCGAAGAAGACATCCCACGGAGCAGCACCGCTCCCGCACCGGCGGACAAAAGATTGTACTTCAATATATTTTTGCTTGTTCCAAGTCCAACACCAACACGATCACGACAACAGCTGCTGCAGGGATCGTGCGGTCCATTGATTTGAGTGAAATACAAATAAATCCTCGGCAGCGTCCATGTTCCCCCCGAGGCGGTCCAGGCGCGCAGTCAGACGCGGGGAGACCAGGTTTCGGCGTTTCGCGGCATACCAGAAGAAACGGCCTCCGATCTGCAATCCGAGTCGCGCTCGCCTAGTGCCGTGTACCCCCAGAAGACGCAGGACGTACTGAGACGAATTTTGCATGTTCTCACGTAATCGTAAATTCGTTTTAGTTGTACAGAATCTACTTTTTCTTCCTGGCTGTGCGTGGCCCTCAGTCTCAATTTCCCCCAGCGACAGCGGCTGTGGATAAAAATGAGACATCGAAGATCATCTCCCATTGGCATCCAGGCTGCAAATAAGTAAGTATGCTCACAAATCACTCCCACAGTCCGTGTTCGAACGGCCCACTCCACGGCTGAATCGCTACGTGACGTGGGACCGTTACGAGACCGACGCCGCAGATCCCAACGCCCTGTGGAGCGGGCACTCTCAACAATCGAACGTGTCCATGCCGCCCAAGCAGCGAAGCGCGGACTCGTCCGCCGTCTCCGGCGGCCACTCGTTGCAGTCGAATGTATCAGCGCCGGCGAAGAACCAGAGCGTCTCCGCGCCCTCTGGCCAGAGGGCTTATGAGAACGTTTGGCGGGGTCACTCGAACGTGTCCGCGCCGGCCGCGGGGCCGCGTGTGCCGTTGCAATCGGGTGCGAACGGATCCTCGAAGGCTGCCTCTAGCAGTACCGCGGCGCAATACGCCTCCGCGCGCGCGGCAGTAGGGGCGTCGTCATCCAAGGCCAACGGCGGAGCAGGATCTGCCTCTGCTCCACCTCCACAGCAGTCCGTCTACGCACCAGCCAGTCGCTCGTCCGCGGCCCAGCAACAGCAGCAACAGCAGCAACAATCCTACATCGCACAGGAACGGGCACTACTTGCTGCTGCGGGCTACGACCCACGCGACCCGGCGGCGGCCTACCAAGAACTTTCGTCGCAACACTCCGCGTACGCGGCTGCGGCGGCGGCGGCGGCGGCCGCGCACCAGCAGTATCTGTACGCTGCAAATGCAAACAGCGGATTTGCAGGAGCTCCTGCTGGGTATAATGATCCTTATCCGCCAACCTCTTACCACAGCGCGTACCATGGCGCGGATGGAAACTCCCCGTTGCACACAGCACCGAATTCGCCCCTGCACGCTCTGGCCGCGGGCCCGACGCCGGGGGCGTTGAATTACAACCAGCAGTACGGGCCGTATCATGTAGACCCAACAGCACTCTACGGGCAGTACAATCCCCAGACACACCAGCACCAGGTCCTCGTGTACGACAACGTCTCCCCCATGAGCGGCCTGGGCGGGGCAGCCGACCGACCGCAGTTCCTGTCCGCTGAATCGACGCCACACCCGGGGACCTCCGGCTCGCAGACGCAAACCGCGCAGTCGCTTTCGTTCCGCTCGCCCCGGGTCTCCGGGCTGCAGGAGGGCGGGGGGGTGCAGGAGGCCGGTCCGGGACAGAACTACCAGGACCACATGACATTTTTGTACCCAGCGGCGCAGGAAACGATCACGACCACGTCGCAAGACCACACGATGCACTCGGGCTCCACCGCGGAGCTGATGAGCAACAACCGGGGCAGTACGAGTCCGGTATTGCTGAGCAGTCAGGGAGGCCTCGGATCAGGGCTCGTGCAAACTACCATCCAGGCAGGAGCACTGGGTCCGGGGGATCAGAGTCCCGGCGCGACGTCGCCGATTGTGCAGGCGGGGGTGCCAGTAGGCGGGGGGGGCACACTCGCCCCGGGAGCTGGCGCGGGGCGGCGAGAGCAAACGCCTTCTGGAGGTGTCCGCTCGCTGCAAGACCTCCTCGCGCAGGTAGGGAGCTACGATGCGGAGTTGATGGAGAAACTGCAGTCACAGATAGCAAAAGTAGGCGGCGGCACGGATGCGGCGAGGGGGGGCGCGGCTGCTAGTTCAACGCAGGCACCGCGAGCTGGTGGAAGTGCACATGTTCCTGCAGTAGGAGCGGGGGTCGCGCAAAACCAAATTCCAAACACGGGCGGAAGGCCCTCTGGTCCGGGACCAATCGTGCATTACCCGCCGCAGGCGGGGGAAGACGGCGGCCTTAGTCCGGCGCAGTACGGTAACCCACCGGGAATCGACCTTGGGGCTCCGGGATACGCGGGAGGCACCGCGAGTGCCGGTGTCTCTGGCGGGGCGGCAGCTCCGTCACATCAAAGTCAAACCAGCAGACTGAACCCGCCGCCACCGCCTCCGGGAGCCCCGAGAGGGAGCGGTGCGCATGCTGCCTACAGTCGAAGCGTTTACAACAACCCGGTGGGAGGGGGCGGGGCTAGAGCCTCGGCGGCCGGGGCGACAGGGAATGACAGAACAAGCGCAGTGTCCGACGGATACGACCAGGGATACGGGAACTATTCCAAGACGTTGCTGTACAACAATGCAATAGGAAACTTCGGACCATCAAACAAGGGCTACGAGCTGGACGGCGTGTATGGAGCGGGTGGAAGCACGAACAGTAACAACGTGCATGAGCGCGATGAGTATACTAGCAAAATGCCGCCGAATGCGAGAGAGCCGCGCGGATCAAACGGAAGGTCCAAGGGCGAGAAAAACGGAAGCAAAGGAGAGAGAACCCAATTTAACTACGCCGACAAAGGCGGGGAGAGGGGTGAAAGAGAGAGCAAGGGAGGCGGAAAGAGAGGAAAGAGTCATAAAGGAGGGGATCAGACGAGGACGGGGACGCACTCCCCGCATGAGGTTGCAAGCCGCCAGCAGAGTCACGAAGGGGGAGGGTCAGCGTCCTCGAGGCCGGGGCCGAGAGTCAACAGCCGCGTGCAGTCGGGCGCGTCAGCGGAGGAGGGGCCGGCGTCTTCACAGATTTCTCCGAACAACGATGTGAACGGTGCTAAGCGGGACAAGCGAACAACATTCGGAGTAGAGAAACCAGGAGAGGAGGATAATTCCCACTCCGGAGAGCCCGCATCAACATCATCAGCGGCACGGTCAGTAGCAGCGGCGATTCTCGACCCAAACGCACCGAAGCCGAGCGAAATCCCCCACAGCATACCGGCGACGCCACACTCGTTAGCGACACAGAAATCGCAGACCAGTGGCGCGCAGCGGATCACCTGGAACGTCGAGGCGAAACGACTCAAGAGTACAGACAAGGTACTTAAGTGAGCCTCCTTTTATACCATTTGTTCCTTCTCCGCATTCTGCAAAGTAGAATTTCCCACTGATGAAGACCCCGGGGAACCAACAAGTGCCCAACAACCCACTGTCAGCTCTGCGTGTCGCCTTCGTTCTCATTTCACGTGGCGGATGACGTGAAGTACCGCATTGTCTTATACCCACTCGAAGCCAACTCCTACAACAAGGGCCAAGGGAACTTCCGAAGCAGCAAGGGAAGAGGTATTGCAAGAATATCCAGTAAGCTACCAATGCAGCCACTGTCGCTCCTGTATTCCTCCAAAATGGTGTTGCCTTCGCGTGTGAATTACATCCATCGTCGCATACCCCCACAAAATTGCGCAGGTAAAATCGTTTTGAAGTGCGACACGGCGGTCGCGGACCTCCGCGAGAAGCAGGAGGAGGACGCGAAGGCGGCTGGAAAGGAGCCTGCCGACAAGGTCGACCTGGCCCAGTTCAACATGGCGTTTCGCTTTTTGATCGGCGGCCCTAAGGGCCGATCTAAGTTCTCGCGTCCGGTTACGAACGACTTCGCCGATCTCGGAACCAGCGGCTTGAGCAAGGACGAGGAGAGTTGGGATTTGGTGAAGTACTGCGAACAGGGGAACCTACTGGTGGGGGTGGAGGCGGTCCTGAACGACGGGAGCCCGTTTCCACTTTCCTGGAGCGAAACCGGAACGGTGAGTCGAGGGCAGAGTGGCACGATTTCGCGGGGGCAGTCGGCGGCCCTCAGCGCAAACGGCGACTCGCGGGCGATCAACGCGCGGCACGGAGGCGGGACGAGGGGGTACCAGTGAGCACCGAAATTTTTTCTTTTATACCTGTCGCGGATCGTCGTAGTTCTACTTCGGAAATTATAAAAGCAGAGGCAGATCATGAGCAGATGCAGAAGCACCGAGATAGCAAAGGACTTATCGAGAATTCCACCGGAAGTTGTGGATTCGAACTTGGCGTCGCGCCAGTTCTAGATCTGCAGTCTAGTAGTTGTACTACGACCAGGACTACCTCCGATACCGATTCCGCAGCCGCTAGCGCTACTGCAGAGATATGCGAAAAATAAACGATTCATAGAGCGGCCGTTCAGGATTTGGTGATGCACGCCAACGAAATTCCCAACAAAACAGCTCCGCAGGTAGTTCCCACCAATTCGCATCACTGATTGAAGTTTTCTGCACTTATCAGTGTCTACAACGAACGAAAAGAGCACCTCTTTCGCTCTAAGCAGTAAGCCCACTTTCCGTTACCATGTGGGATTGTCTCTTCGTTCTACTTACGAATGCCTTTTTGGCTAGAGTTTTGCCTCTCATCACACCCTACACTACTCTCCCCACAATGAACGGTGACCCACGATGAAATAGTCTATGGGGAAGATGTAGATGGCAAATGCAGTACCTCAAGGCGGAAAATTGAAAATATAAAGCCAAAACGTAAACCGTACAATTTCAAGTACAACAACGTTTCCGTGGTGAGGGAGCATCTGCCCTGGCAGAAGTACAAGCGACGTTTATCGCGGGAAGCCTAGACTCTAGTTGTACTGACATAGCGAAAACACACCCCCTCGAAAACCTAAACAGACCGCAAAAATATTGAATGGTAGTAACACTTCACACACCACGTCTCAATTTCAAGCTACTTATGTCAGTCAAACCCAATCTTCAATAGTGGTGAAACCAGAACGACATCGAGTGACGCCCAGACTCTGCCTCTGGGAGTGACTAAGATCATCCGGGGACCTTCCCGGAGGCTGCTGTAGGAATTCTTCGAACTCCATGAAACTTGCCCCACTTCTAGGAATTCGTCGAACTTTCCCCACGATGAGGATGAGCACCCGGACCACGACGATCACAGAACCACGACGCCTTGCTGTGAATACTATTAGTATAAAATACCAGTAAGCCTAAGTTGTAGATAATAGAAGCGATCATGAGAGGCCGGTAGTATGGATGAATCGTTCTAGAACCAAATGCCTGACGGGCTACTATTTTCTACCTTTATCGGTTGATTGAACCAAGGCGGGCAGGGGCACTGAGCACTTGAAACGCAATGGAAAAAGAATAGAACTCCCCCGGCTGCTGCGTCCGACGCACTTTTTCATGGGGCGTACCATCGCCAACTTGACACACGAAGGCCAACAGCACGGTCAACTTTCTCTCTCTACGCGGCTCTGTAAGCACTGTACCTCTACTCTGCCTAATCACTCCAATCTCAATCACTTCAATCTGACATCATCCGACATGCGGCGAGTGCTTGCTGAGGGGCACACTCACGGAAATGCGGCCGATGTTCGCTGAGGTTTCACATTTTGAGATTGATTGGTTTGTTGTTTCTGTGCAGCGTCACCAAGCACGTTGCGGAGCTGCGGGCGTAGCTTGGCGTCGCTCGGGCCCCTAGCAAGTACTAAATCGGTCTTCATGATTTTTTCCGTGTCGCAGCGATAAAAAAAGATGGAGGGTTTCTTTTATGCGCTGGTCTCTCGCCTCGCTGCCGGCTCGCCGGAGTGCAGCGATGCGCCGCCGCCGCGCCTCAGGAGGAACAGGAAGCGAAGCTCTCTACTGGTGTCGCCGCCCTGCAAAACCGTTTCTCTCCTTCCTGCAATGCCGACAAAGATCGCTCTCGCCTTCGCAGTTAGCATTAGCACAACCCTCACACCAGCAGGTGGTTTGCCCATCGCGGACATGTGTCGGCACGACCCGTCCATGGTCGAGGTGATCGAGGGAACCCTGCATCCGACCGTAGTGCGTCTGCAGAAAAAGTGCACGGAGGCGCAGTCGGACATCTTCCAGCGGGTTTCCGGGCACTTGGTGAAGCACAAGCTTGAGGAGTTCTGCTCGATCGGCATCGCCGCGCTGTTCGGGGCGCTGGACATTCTGGAGGCAGTGTGCGCGGACTACAACCGCATGCAGGATCGGGCGGTGCGCCAAAACGGGTTTCTGCGACACCGGGTGCTGGGCGAAGGCGGGACGCAGATGATAAGCGGGACCCGTGCAGCTGGGAAGAGCACGTCGGAAAGTTTCAAGGAGCAAGTAAGGTCCTCCTCCTCCTCGGCGAGCGACTTCTACTACCTGGGCTTCGACGCGGTGGCCACGAACGTGGGGCCGAGCGGGGGGCGCGGGTTTTCCTCGAACGCTGGCGTGAGTTCGTTCGTGAAGTCGGGGGCGCTCAACAACGGCAGAAAAGCGCGAAGTTTCGACTTCGAAGAAGCGGAAACGTCGAGTCTCCCACCACGACCAGAAACGGTCGACTCCACCTCGGGCGCGGTCCTCCCGGCCGCAAGCCGAAGCGACAGCAGGAGCTTCGATATCGGCGAATTCCTGCTGCAGGACGCGCAGCGCACGGCCGCAGGAGAAGACGCAGCTCCGTTGGAGTACCTCGACGTTGTTCAGGGTGTGTTCGAGAGTCGCGACGAGTTGAAGGAGAAAACGCTGCGCGGCAAGGTCGAGAAGATCGCGCGGCACTTGCGGTTTTGGAACGAGACGACGAACGAGCTGCTGACGGATTTCTCCACGGGCGACGACTGGCGGCGTCCGATCGCGGAGAACTTCGCGGCCTTTCTCGACGACCCGGACGCGCTGTTTCCGTCGAATCCGATGAAACTGGCCAACCACCTGCTGAACTTCGCGCCCTACGTGGTCGAGGCGGTGCTGGCGACGGTGAAGGAGGTCGTGAACTACCATTTAGCGGACTTCAACGTGCGGAACCTGCCCGTGCTGCTGCAGCAGATCGAGTTTTTCCCAAAGCTGGTGCAGCCGGAACTGCGCAACAGCCACTTCTTTCCCCGGGGGGAGCGGTACTGCCGCGCGCTGCTGGGTTTCGACCGACGGCGGGACCCGCTGCTGGCGAAGCGGCGGCTGTTCACGGACGTGACGGGGCTCTTCAGTCTGCAGCCGACCCTGCTGGACCACCTGGAGTTCTACAGCGAGCAGCTGAGCTACACGGTCGTGGGCATGCAGCCGCGGGCGGTGATAGGGGCGGAGAAGCTGCAGGACACCTACCGCAAGGACTACGGGCGCGAGGAGGCGGTCGCGCGGGCCGAGCTGGCGAAGAAGTTTAAGATCTCGAAGGAGGACCTTCTGTGCAACGCCACCGGGCTGGCGTACACGCCGAGCAAGTGCCTCTTCGACGCGGGGTGGGGGAGCCTCACCTTCACCATCAACACCGAGGACCCGTACGACGCGACGCTCACCGTGTCGGAGATGACGGAGAAGGCATTGCTAGACTGGAGGAACAGCGACGTAGAGGTTTTGTCCCGCCCCGCCCCGTTCGTGCAGCCGGTGTCGAACGGCTCTATTTCGTACGACGAGATCATCGAGTCGGTCGACGGCGTCTACAAAACGCTGAACCACCCCACGCCGGACTTTATGTTCATTTCCCCCCTGGTCGGCAACTGCGTGATGATGGAGAAGCTCGGCCGCAGCCGGGACGACCAGAAGACGAAACGCAAACGAAACCCCCAGCTCGCCCCGAAGCTGATCGCGGTGCCGATCAACCCGCTGATCCCGCCGCCTTTCGAGTTCGTGCCAGACTTCAACAAGTGGCACGACCAGGAAATGTCGGGGGAGACTTCTACTTCCTCTGGAGGCACTGGCACGCCCGACGACACCGCGTGGCTGTTCGTACAGTGCAGCGTTAGTTCCGCGGAGAAAATTTTGGCGAAGCAGGGCTACGCCCTGCTGCAGATCGACCACGCGTTTGCGCTCTTCGGGAGAAAACTGGGGCCGGCGACGCGGTTCAACGACCGGAAGCCGCTGCGGGCGGAGGAGCTGTGGCTGCAGGGCTGGTTCTGCTCGCCCGCGGCGTACACGTTCATGGCGCTGCAGTGGAAAAGCGGTCTGGACACGGACTTTCTCATCGACAACAGCGTGGACAGTCTGTTGCGGGAGCAGGAGCTCTGCAGGTTCGCGGACCGCTTTTCGCTCCCCCTGGTAGCGAGCGAGGAGCTGCACGGACAGGAAGAGGGGAATCAGGGGAGCAGCGTCACGAAGGACAGCTGTGGCCGAGTGAAAGAGCAGCTGGAGGCAGAGGAGCGGGGTTTGGTGGCGCTGGTGGAGGGGGAGTTGGGTCTGGCGGCAGAAGGAAAACATGAGGGTCGCGAAAGTGGAGCGGAAGCAGACGCCAGCGCGGGGTCCGTACTGTCTACGGCATCCCCGCTCGACCCGGGCTCGAAAGTCTCGCTCTTCGACGACTTCAACATCCTAAACCCGGCGGCGGCGCTGCGGCAGCGCAAGAACTATTTCTTCCGCGACTGGGAAATCGCCAACCCGGTGAATGAGCTAGGCAAAAAATACCTTTTGGAGTCCGAGAACCGCGGCCGCTGCTTGGACGAGCTGGGTATTTGTGAGTGCTTCGTGCCGTACCGCGGTCGCTTTTGCGAGCAGATCCAGTACTTGAAATCTTTCCACGGCACGAATAAATCCGATCCGGGCCGGAAGAACGGCGGAAAAAAGCCCTTCAAGGCCGCGCTCCACTACCTCGTCGGCGACTCGCCGCGGCTGCTGCGCGACATGACGGTCTCGCTGCAGATTCTGTGGCGGAACTTCAACGCGCAACACGAGTATCCCGTCGTGATCTTCCACGACGGGCTGCCGCCCGCATCCCGGCAGCTCCTGATCGAAGCGTCCCCGAACCCGCTTTGGTTCGCCTTGGTGCACGACTACACGCAGATTCCCAAGCACCTCGCGGACAAGCTCCCCCAGTCCGACTTCGCCGGCTACCCGCTCGGGTACCGCGGCATGTGCCGCTTCCGTTCCGGACCGATCTTCCTGCACCCGATGCTGAAGCAGTTCGACTACGCCTGGACGCTGGACACGGACGGCTACTTCCCGGCGAAGATCGTCGGCGACGCTTTGGACCCCATCCAGCGGATGCATACCCAAAATAAGACCTACATGTACTCGCACATCTCGCGCGACCAGGCGGGGCAGGTGCAGCATTTCTGGGAGTTCACGCGGCTCTACCTGGAGCACAAGGGCATCTCCGGGAAAAAAACGAAGCTGATGCGGCGGATAACCGACGCTTTAGTTATGAGGGACACGTACTGGCATGAGTGGAATCGGCTGCTGTTCATGAACGACATCGAGCTGGTGCGGCTCAGCTGGTTCCAGGCGGATCTCTACCAGGACTACTTCAACTTCCTGGACGCTCTCGGTGGGTTTTGGCTCTACCGCTGGGGGGACCACGGGATAAGAACGATCGCGATCGCGCTGCACCTCGGGGAGGAGTTTCTGGACCGCTTGGACGTGCCATACAGTCACCAGAGCGCCTGCGTGTGCCCAGAGGGAACGAAGTGCGTGAAGAGAAAAGACGGAAAGAAGAGCAACGACTGGAACCTGAAAAACGCCGTCGAAGAAGACGTGAGCCGCTCGTTTAAGTACGAGTGTGTCTGGCTCGCCGAGGGGGAGGTAGTGCCGGAAGAAGACCTGCATTTCGGCGTGGTGGACCCGATAAGGTTCTTCGGGGGGACGTGAGGAGATTCGGTGGAGGGCTTGCTCGCAGTCGCTGCGTCGCATAAGTAGATACCTAGCGAATTATAAAATTCAAGAATGAGCGGAACGAATACTATTTCACGCTGCAGACACGACGATTACAGCAGCGTTTCGTACATGTGACGCCTTGGTCACGTGCGCCGACAATGCGCGGGAAATTTTTTTCGAAGCAGGCTGTGCAAATCCAATGAGCTCCAATTTTCTACGACGAAATACGTTGTCCTAAAAGCCGAATCCGGCTTTGTGACAGTTGTCCGCGAAAATCGAAGAAGGCACTTGTTCTTCGAATGATCTGTCAGATCCTGAAATTCGACCGCGATCCCTGCTTGATCTGTCACTTGCCCCTGAATTGGAACCGAAACCTGAACAACAAGCGCCCGTAGACGCAACCACTGAATGTAACTCAAATGCTTTATTCCCCACCTCGTCCGTCACCGTCACAGAGCCAGAGCTGTGGCCAAACATAGTGAGAGCTACGCTAACCACGAGCTACGTAAAAGCTGAAGCACGAGTATTATTGCGAGAAGCAGATAGCTGATTCGGATTCCAAAGTCCACGACACAAAATGGCTGAGCCGAACCCCAGCTCCCAGATCACCAAGCTGTGGCGGATCCGGAAGACCGTCGCGGAGATGCTTGAGGACAGGGGCTACGTTGTCTCGCACGGCTTCAAAAACGAAACCAGGGCACAGTTTGAGCAGGCGTGGCAGCAGGCGCAGACTGACGGTGTTGGCCGGGAGCGATTCGTCATCCTTTGCAGCATGCGCGACGACCCGGAAAAGAAAATATTAGTGTACTTGATTCTATTGCTGTGATTTCTCGAAAACTTGCACTCGCGGTTCTGGTCCCCGAGAACATGGCACGGTTTCAGCCTCTCTACTGATGTTCCACTTCCATCATTATTTGTTCTCGTCGCTCATCAAAAATTACAATGCGCTTCACCCCATCCCCGCATACAGGTATTTTCCGGACGAGAACAAGCGTGTGGGGGTGAAGCCGATTCGCGTGCTCGCGGAGAAGATGACGGAGAACAAAATCGAGCACGCGATTCTGGTGGTGCGACAGTCGCTCACGCCGTTCGCAAAGTCAGCCGTGGCGGAGACGCTTTCCAAAATGCGCATCGAAGTCTTCCACGAGAACGAGTTGGTTGTGAACATCACGAAGCACGACTTGGTGCCAAAACACCAGCCTTTGTCCGACGAGGAGAAAAGATACCTGCTGGACCGGTATTACTGCTTTTACTGACTGACTGAAAAGTTGTCTGTTTCTACAGAGGACTTCATCTATTGGATACAGTCTCACGAGCGCCGTAGGTCGTTACCGGCAGCCCGCAGATTTAGTATCATTTAGATGATGACACCCCAACAGTTCAGTTCTGCTTCCGACCAGCGGATGACGAACCTTAAAACCACATCCTTCATCGCCCTGAATTCTGGTGTTTTGCGCGGGTTTTCGAATGAAATTTTCTTGTCGAAGACCACATTGCAAACGCCATCGCAGCTAACTAAGCCCGCTTTTCAAACCCATTTCAGGTATCAGCTAAAGCCTTCGCAGCTGCCGAGAATACAGATGAATGATCCGATCGCGCGGTACTTCGGTCTTGTACGCGAGAAGGTGGTGAAAGTCATCCGACCAAGTGAAACCGCGGGGCGCTACGTTACCTACCGGCTGGTGGTATGAAGATTCAGGAAGCTGGGAAAATGCATTTTGGTGGGCCGGTGGAAAAGGATATTAAGGAAAGTTTATTCTGACATACAGGCAGCAGAGTGACATTTCATTGATTTGATTTGCTGCTGCGACGGTTTGGCCCCACTCCTGTGCAGCGTCTCGAGCTGGGGATGGTGTTGCAAAGCCAGCGCTTGATTGCTCGAGGACTGCAGGCCACGGGCACTGTTAGGAACAAAGCAACCTGTTTGTCACTGATCTTCACGGAACTTTTTTCATTGCGCGCAACAGCTAAGCAATCGGAAGAATACCCGGTGTGCAAAAAAGCGCAGGCGTTTTTACTTGATTTCGTTTGCTGCCCCCCGAACGGATGTGTTCTCGCTCTTTCGTCTCAGACTCAAAGCCGAAAGCGGAAGAAAGTCGTGTGGATGTGATCTTTCACTCGTCCCAGAACAGGAGCCAGAAACAGAACCAGAAGCAAAGATGCAGTCCAGCCACCTGCAGTTTCCGACGCTTGGCGAGGCGCGCGCGAAGCGGTTCTCCGAGCTGCTGCGGGATCGGTCGTACGAGCGGCGGAAGCTCGCCGCCTCCGAGCTTATGACCGGACCAGCTGGTAAGTGGGGAACTGGTAAGTACTGTGTAATGGGTTCCCTTGGGTGGCGGATTGCCTTAGGTGGCGAGTGCCGATTAAGGCGCTCTGAACCGCCC